>PVJX010001417.1:44358-164297 GCA_004027295.1 Dolichotis patagonum | reverse complement strand
CATTCTGCCAGTCTGTTTCTTTTGATTGGTGAGTTGAGGCCATTTACATTAATGGTTGTAACTGTTATATATTGGTTTATTGTTGACATGTTATCTTTCTGCTGTTGTGTCTTTAGCTTTCCATTCTGTTTAATTGTCTGCCTTGCTTGGTGGTTTTCTCCCATGTGTATCTAGGATGTCTTTCAGTATTCTTTGTAGGTTTGGTTTGGTGTTCATGAAGTTCTTCAGCTGTTCTTTGTCATGGAAGCATCTTATTTCTCCATCCATTTTGAAGGACAGTTTTTCCGGGTATGTCAGTCTGGGTTGAAAGTGGTTTTCCTTTAGGATCTGAAAGACTTCACTCCATGCTCTTCTTGATTTCATTGTTTGTGTTGAGAAGTCTGCCGTGATTCTGATAGGTTTTCCTTTATAGGTGATCTCTCTTTTCTCTCTAACAGTTTTTAGTATTCTATTCTTATATTGGATTTCTGGGATGGTGATTATTATGTGTCTGGGTGCAGTTTTATTTTGGTTATGGCTGTTTGGAGTTCTATATGCTTCACTTATCCAGATGTCTGTTTCTCTTCTCATGTTTGGGAAGTTTTCAGCTATTACTTCTGTAAATATCCTCTTGATAGCATTTGGGCTGTCCCCTTCTTTTTCATTTATCCCTATTAATCTTATGTTATTTTTCTTTGCATCATCTTGCAGGTGTTGAATTGCTATTTCCTGATTCTTTGTTATTTTTAAAAGATCTTGTCTTTCCTGCTCACTGGCTGCAATCTTATCTTTGAGGCTGCAATCTTATCTTTGAGGTCTGAAATTCTATCTTCACTTTCATTGAGGCAGTTTTTACAGCTTTCAATAGAATGTTTGATTTCCTGTATATCTCTTTGAATCTGCTTTATGCATTCTGTTTTTTTCTTATATTGTTCATTCAGGGATTCTATCTGTTTGCTTTGTTCCTCTAATTTTTTAGCTGTGTTTTCACTAGATGCATTCACTATTTCTTTCACTATTTTTATCAATTCTTCTTTTACCTGGGCAAGTATTTCTGGCTTGAATTTCTCCATAGCTTTCCCTATTTGCATATTTATTTCATTTGATATCATTTCAGACATTTCAGGTGTGTGGCTTCTTTTTTCTTCTATGTTCATGGCTTCTAAGCTTTCTTGGGGAGGGCTAGGGCTTTGAGCCTGCCTTTTGGTCTTTCCTTTTGTCATTTTTCTATATTTCCTTACTTTGAGCAGTGTTCCAAAGCTTTCTCTGCATGTGTGGTGAATTACCTCTTGCACCCTCAGTTCCTGGAGGGGCAGTGGCTCCCCCACAGGCTCTTGGCTTCCTCACAGGGTCCTAACTCCCCTCTGTGGGCTCCTGGCTCCCTAATTTGTAAGGCGAATGCTGGGCGTGGTCACCCCAGAGCCTGTGGAATCTCAGGCAGGCCAGGCCACTGTGCTTTGTCCCAGGCAAGTCTCCAGGAGGTTCCCTGTGAGTGAAGGGTGGGCCTACAGGTCCCAAAGAGTCAGGCCAAAATGCTGGTTTCTGCAGAGTTCCCGGTCCCAAACAGACCTGGCCAAGATGCCATTTTCCACAATATCCCCAATCCAAACAGCCTGGGCCACTCTGTGGGTCCAAGAGATTCAGGTCCCAAAGAGACAGGCTGCGATGCTTGTCTGTGGGAGACTTCCTGCGGGTGAAGGGCGGGGCTACGGGCCCAAACAGACCTGGCCCAGATGCCCCAAGTTGTATTTTTGACTTAGGATGATAATTAATGATGTTGACAGAAAAGTATTTATGTAATTTAGACATTATTGTTTTTAGAAACAGTTCAGAGGTTTGAATGAATATCAATCAAGATTTACTAAAAGTTACTCACAGAAGTGGTCCAGTAACCTTGGCTAGTTGATACCATCATATGTACCCTTTATTGTTAGTTTCATGACAGCCCAGAGGGAGGAACAGCTGTCTCCTCTGCTCTGCACATGAGTGAAGTAAAGAAATGAACCTCAAGATACACGGGAGAGTCACAGGTGAGTACTGATGGCCCAGGGGGGCTTCTTCTTATCTTGTAGGATAAGGAAATTCATGGTCCTATGACCAGTGGAAAAAATACTTTGCCTGTGAATGGTCTCAGACATTTTACAGGTGAGGCCTTGGTTGGATTTTCTATTCTTTATTAAAATCTTCCTTAGAATCAAAAAAATAAAAACAATGAAAAAGCAATCATTCCCTAATAACAATATGTATTAATTTTACATTTGCAAGAGTGAGTTGTCCAGATCCCTATCACTTTGTTCTAAAGGTCTCGTCTTTCAGAGCTGCAGATTCACTTTATTGATGGTTTCACATTCCCAGAAATAACGGAGCATATAAAAGGCTGTTTTCTTTTGAGAAATTTCAAGTCTCTGAGGAAAGCTTACATTATGACTCAGCCCTTGTGTCCAACCGTAACAAGGGCATTCTCATAGTGTGGTTGTATCATGTAAACACTACTTCAGCATCCTATTGGTGGGAGATTGGGTCCAGGATCCCCCCAGATACCAAAATCCTGGGATGCTCAAGTCCCTGATATAAAATAGCATTGTATTTGTATGTAACCAATGTACAGCCTGCTGCCTACTTTAAATCATATATAGTTATTATACCTAACACAATGTAAAGGCTATGGATAATGTACTGTTAAGGAAATAATAGCAAGGAACAAACATCTCTATTCATCTATATTCAGTACAGATGCATTGTTTTTCATCTGGTTGAATCTCAAGGTGACAGCTCACAGACAGGGAGAGGTAACAACAGTCCTCAAAAGCACCAGGTTTTGTTCACTCTAGGCCCAGTCGGGACTGTGTCACTGACAGGTTTTATGCTGTGCACAACATATTTAACTTTTTGATCTCCATTTCCCCAGCTGTATGGGGTTATGGCAGTCACAGCCATGGTGGATTTAAAGGAGGCAATGCACGAGCAGGATGGGTGGGAAAAGGAGCTGGCAGCACTAAAGGCTTAACAAATTTTTTTTAAAATAAATTAAGCTATTTTTGCACCTACAAAGATATATAAAAAAAGTTTGGTAACTCTCAGATATTATCATTAAATAAGACTTCTATATCAAGTATTACTTAGCAAATCATCTTTAAAACAATTTCTCTGCAGGTATTTCTCCTTCATTATCAAGGATTTTTTCCAATAAAGTTTTCATTTAAACATTATTGCAGTCTGCACTGGTTTGTCCCTTGGCTGATGACTGATGTCATGAAAATCTTACAGACTGAATCTTATGGTTTCATAAATTGGTTGTAATTTAAACTTTGTTTCAAGCATTGACATAGTAGATGGACATCAGTTGATGAACAGTGACCATGAACCCTCCTTGGTGTGAAAAATCTTCCCTCCTTATGTAAGGCTTGACGTTTAAATGCACACATCTTCATAACTTTAGGAATATTTTGGAGGATAGGAAAAGGATGAATAGAACCTGGACATGAAATTTGTTTTTCTGGGATTTTTTCCCCACTGGTGATCAAGTGCAGGGCTTCACACATGCTATCCAAATGCTTTACCACTGAGCCACATCCCCAGCCTCGAATTTTTTTATTTAAATTGGTGATTCAGGTCAACAGACATTCACTAGCAAGATTTCTATTAAACAAATATTTTAACCAGCCTGTCTCTCAATGGTGTCTCCCATTTTAGTGTGGATTATGAAATTTTGCTGAGAGAGGAATAAAATTCTTAGCCTACCTTTGTTTCTCTAGGTTAGACTTTACACTAGTTTTATATTAATTACTCTGAAATGCCTAAAAGCAGTAAATACAGAAGCCTCCTAAATACTAGGGTCAAGGGCAGTACAGGTAAGCATGCATTGTCACGGGTGAGTGGTGTCAAGGTATTTCAAGTACCATGCATTCTCTAAGTACAGATCTCTTACACGTGTGTACATAGTAGTGCTACAAATATTAGCCCCACTTTATTTATAAAGTGATTTTATGTATGAAAACTTCAGAGCAGATTTAGCATGCCCCAGGAGTGTGGGAAGAAAATATTCAATCTCCAATATTTAATTACTGACTCCTGCAGGTGTTGCTCTGTAATGTTTATTTTTCACTAGTACAAGACAGGATATTTATTTGCAAACATGACTACATCAGGAGTGTGCAATGTTTTTTTTCTTTTCTGATAATCACTGCAAAATCAACTGGGTGTTGCAGTCCCTTGCTCTGCAGCCTATCTCCACTCCCAAACTTACTGAATCTGTGAGGTCCAGAAATAGTAAGCACTCCCGTCAGTGCTGGAAAATAGGAAGGATCCTCATTTTACAGATGAGAAAACTGAGTTAAGAAACCTGAACTCAAGGTCAAGAGCAGGAGACACAGCCAGATTCCGGATTTGTTAGGACCAAGGAGGCAGAAGTGTGTGCCTGGTATGTGCCGCACGGTCAGAGCCTCCGAAGACGTGGAAGTCACCAATTTGACGATCTAGAAGAGTCAGCTGTGAGCGCGCTTTTCCCATAGCTGGGCTTTAAGAGACTAAGAGAAAACTGAGATCTGAGTCTCTTTACACAAATACACTTCCTTTGTTTTTTTTTTTTTTTTTCCCTCAGGATTTTAAAGATTGAGTTCAAGAGGATTGGAAAATGGGTCAGCCAAGCTCCCAACAGCTTGGCCCTAACACTGGCCTTAAGATTTTTGACTTAATTTAGAATTTTCATCCCCAGGGAACACAGACTCACTATGGCAATTTAACCAAATTCTGTGCATCCGCCTTCCCATGGACCACCAGAATGCCTCCCTCTTCCAGTGGAGCAGCGTAGTGTGAGGGCGACGAGCTTAGATAACAATAATCTTTTCCATTCAACTCTGTTCTTTGCCAGCCAGCCTGTGCACCTGCATGACATTGTGTCTGTCACCATGCCGAAAGCAGCATTTGGAAACCTCTCCTCAATCAACAGTGGGGAGAGTTCTTGTTCTCTCATTTAATAAATAACAATAAGCTACGAAGTTCCCACTGTGCCACGGGTGACCTTGGAGCTGGATGAAAGGCACAAATTAGAAATTGCAAAAGTAAATTGCTAATAGCTGACTCTCTGGGACTTGCTTTCCTGTGTATCTTAGAACCAGCTGAGGCAGCAGCCTGGCTTCTTCCGGTGGCTGAGGCTCTTCCTTGGCTTGCAGACTGAGGGCTGTGTCTGCTGGGACCTGTTGCACAGGAGAAACTTTCACACTTTGCTACTTATTTTTTCATAAACTATCAGGGAACACATCCATGAGAAACAAACATCAGCTTGTTTGTGTTTAATTAGCACCATCTCCAAATCAAAGATTTTAAATGAGATGTGATCTAGAGAAAGAAACCAAAACAAAACCAGAAAGCAAGGATTCCCCCATTTCCATCTTAAAGACTGGGTGCACAACTAGAGGGCCCTTTGGTGAGATGCTAAGCCCAAGTTTGAGGCTGCAGGCAGGTGTCGGTTACAGAGTGGGTTCATCCCATCTGCCAGCGGCTGTGCACAGACGACCAAATGTGGGGCATCAGTAGATCTTTGCTCACACGCTTGCTTTGGTACCTCATTCCTTCTTCCCAGGGTCTTGGGCTTGGAGGTACTGATAGCAGAGATAGGAAGAGAACAGAAAAAGGCAGACAGGAAGAGTGGGGCAGAAAGGGAATTGACAAATGGCCAACACTTAGGAATATGGGAAAATGGGTATGCATTGTGTTAGAAACCTAAAATTCTCTTCACACTTTTATGGATGTGATTCATATTGTAACACTATAACAATTTGTTACTATCTACCTTGGCAACCATTTCATATTCATTTGATAATTTCCCCCAGTAAAAAAATAATGTATTTTACAATTGTACTTTATTTATAATATGGAAATAAAATATTCCTAAATCAAAATCAAGATTCAACATGCAATGTAACCAGCTAAGAATAATGAATTGTCAAGTCTGTGCCTAATGATAGTGCTTCACATTCCGAATGCACCTGTGTCTTTAAATTGTCCGGCATGTCTTAAAAGCTTTCATTATCTTCAATATCACTTTTCTGATAAGAGGTGGCACCAGGCTACAAAGAAGACTCCGCACAGAGCAGGATGCTCAGCCACTAGACTACTTGCAAGATAAAGCTGCAATCTGGAATTTCAACTACACATCCCGACTTTTCCTGTGAGGTCCTTTGGTGAAGCTTGAATATTGGGATAAAGATGCAAGAGGTTAGATATGCTAAAAAAGGATTGAAATTTCTGGCTGGCTGTTTTGAAGCATTTCGTTACCTACAAAATAGAGTCTTTGCAACTTGAGAGAGCTGTTAGCTATGGCGAACATTTCAGTAGCAGTCACATGTAAAATGATAGGTGTGTGCTACACAGAAGGGTGTTTCTGGAAGGGGAATGCTTCATTTGTACCAATACCTCACTGAGTATTCTTGTCTCATCCGTTTTGGAGACACCAGGAGGAAGCTGAGACCGCAGCAGCTGTCCAGTTCCTCTTCCCCAGGATCAAGGTCTTAAGCTACTTTTCTGTCGTACTCAATATGAATACAACCTTTCAACCCCTCTAAAACAGCTCTATTCCAGGCCTTTGGGCTTTGAGGGTCTGGGGTGGTAGAGATTGTAAGCTGACCAACTCAAAATCCCAACCAACCAACCAACCAACCCAAAATAAAAAACAAAACAAAAACAAAACCAAAACCAAAACCAAAAACCACCCAGAAGCCTCAACATCCGTGTTTCTTCTTCTCAGCAACTACAGCCCAATGTATTTGGGAAAGTCAACCACTCAGACTGACAGCTTTTCTTAATTCATTTTGTGCTAATGTGGCCAAATGTCTAGATGTCTCGATGTTGGCCAGTGAAGTGGAATAGGAAGGGGCGATTACACATCTGGAAAGTCCTTAATAGAGAAGGATTTTTGACCCTTTGTTTTCTTCCCATATGAAAAGCAAGTGTAATATCTGGAACTGTAGCCTTGTTTTCAAATGAGGAAAACACAGGTATGGGTCAACCTGAGCATGAGGAACTAAAAGGAAGCTACCGGGACAGAAGGAACATGGCTGCCACGGGTACATAGACTTCTCTCCTAGCATGGACTCTGCTCCTAGAGGTGAACAGACTTCTATTTATCTCATGCAGCTGAACATAAGCCCAACTATACAAGGTAGTGAGCAATCTGAAGTAGTAGGCTTTTGGTGTACTAAAAAAATGTCAAACACACATATAGTGCAATTAATAAGGTCAATAGTTTGTATTTTAAGGGCTCTGAGAAACCAGGTACATAGAGATGGTTTGTTGTTGCACTATCAGGTAACTCCACGGTGTGACTGTTCTGTTAAGCATCTATGACAGTGCCATCCTTCAAGTGCTGGAAGGCTGAAAAATCATGTTTTATGAGTAACTACTAAAAGGAAGTGGTAACATTATAAATACTTCACAGTATTAGAGTTTTCAGTTGTGAGGATGCAAAAACCTTTAAAGAATTTAATATGATATCACATCTGAGCAACTTCTGTGTGTCAGGTAAGAGTGTAAATCTTTAAAGTACATATTATTAGGCTTTCACTTAATAAACAATGAGAAAAGATGAATTGTTTGCCCAAAGTCAGTTAAATTTCAGGGCCTATGTTGCAAAGCAGCAGAATAAAATATCTTGCATGTTTATATTTTTTCTCCACAATTTTGACCAGCTTAATTCTTCTCAGTTTACAAGGAGCCATGTCAGAATCACCTCTAAGTCCATACAGAGAGACAAATTGCCATAGTTTCATTAGGATCAGACTTTTAATGGCTTAAAACCCTCTATATATAGTTTTGCTATTCTAAAAATTCATGAATTTAAAGCCCAAATATGACACAAGAAGTTTTAAGAACTATGTCTGTCCGGTCTCCCCAATCTCAAAAGAGATTTTTTAAAAGTCACAATGTAAAAAAAGTTAAGGTCAAGGTGTTTTGCTATCATGCAGAAGACTAACCATGTGGTTACTGGTCACTTCTGTTCCTCCTGAAAGCTACTCAACCAAACTTGTGTCCAGCAAGTGGTTAGTTATTACTTCCCTGGGTGACTGTCCCTGCACGTGGTAGGCACTTCGAAGGGGTAGTTACCTTTTCCAGGCTGGGGACAACATTTGGCTCTCACAAGCAAGACAAAGAATTTACAGTTGAACAGGGTGTTCAGCGACTGTGTGCCCTTAGGACTGGGAGAGGGGACTTCACAGCGTTCTCACAACATCTGTACCAGATGCTCTTGAGGGCTGTGACCGTTGGCAAGCTGGGCGCTCAATTTCTCAGCGAGTACAGCGGCTCACTCTGGTATTTATCCTGGTGTCCTGAGCCAGGGCCCATTCACATAGTGAAGCTACAAGTATTTAACAAGCAGCACAGCCCACGCACCCACCATCAGAGCAGATGCTAAAGGTAAACAACTCCTAAGTTGCAGCAGGGCCTGCTGGCAAACGATCAGTTCTGTGTCCCAAGGAGCAAAGGCGTCTCCCCTTGCTCAGCATGGCACTGGCTCACCAATTCTGTCTTCTAATCTGCCTCATCCTCGTCTTCTCCTGCAGTAGCTGCTTCTAATGCTGCAAGGGCTTCTGCCACTGCCTCATCCTCATCCCCTACCTCCTCCTCGCTGTCTCCCTCGGAGCCCTGGGCAGGCATCTGCTTGCTCCTGGAATTGGCTACAGGCATGGCCTGAGCAGGACCCTTCTCATTAAAGTAGATATTTAGAACCTCGGTTGTCACTGCCTCATTCAACGAGTCCCAGTTCCTTTTCATGGGGAAAGGAATATTCAGTTCATACTCGGCCACCCCAGGGTGAACTTCTGCCAGGGGCTCATTCTCTGCATGAGTCTCAAAAAGACAGTCCTTTTCTTCCTGCTCCTCACTGTCCACAGCCGGGTCCCACAGCTGAGGGTAATCTGGGGCTGGCAGCTGGAGGACGTGGGCTTGTCCTTCCAAGCCTGGGCTCTCCGCCTCAGCAGGAACCCTGCAGCCCCCTCTGTCCACGGCTGCAGTCTCTCCCGAGGCAGGTGGCCCACAGCCCTGGTTCCCGGTGTCCCTGCCTTCAAGGAAGGGTTGAGCTGCGTGAAGACTGTTTGCAGTGCTGGCCCAAGAGCCCGTGGGGCCCGGGTAAGGCCAGAGATTCCTAGAGGGCTGCGGGGAGGCACCCGGGCCGATGCCATTGGCGGTGCCTCCAGGCTTGGCGCAGAGCCCCTCTCCAGGGAGCGATCCTCGGGGAGGCCCACAGGGCTCCTGTGGGCCAGCGTCTCTGCCTCTGCTCTCCGTCCTCCTCAAGCCCTCGCTCCAGAGGGCATTTTTATGCACCAAAACCTCGCTGCTCCGACTGATTTTTAAGTTATCAGTGTGGTCTTCATCCAACTTGGTGCTGCTTACTTCACTGACATAGTCAGGGGACGGTGCTTGAGCTGCGTCAAAGAGGTAGCTGGGGGTGAGAGGAGTGGAAATCAGTCAGTTTGGCATCACAGTGGAGAGGCGAGCATGTGCACAAGCTCGGGAATTACACCTTTAAATCTCTGTGTCTAAATCAAAGAGAGATTTTGGGTGTAAAAAATGTCCTGCCATTGGAAAGAGCTTAAGAAGAGATCCAAAAGGAGGGGAAAGGAAAAGTGCAAGGTGGTTTATGAAATTTTAAAATACAAAATAAGGGAAACAAATGTCCTCTAAGAGGAAAAGAAGAGGTGAAACACCAATGATACATCTCCACAATGGAATATTATGCAGTCATTAAGATGGCAAGTATGAAATCTGTAGTGGCATACAAAAATTGTCCCTCTGCATCTGTGGAGAACTGCATCTAGTGCCTTTCAGACACCAGTATCTGTGCGTGCTCAAGTTGTCTGCAGAAAATAGAGCAGCATGTACATATAATCTATGCACATTTTCCCTTAGGCTTTAATCTTCTCTACATTACTTAATACAATGTGAATGCTACATCAAAACTCAGCACACTGTATTGCTTAGGAAGGAAAAAAAAAAGAAGACTGTAAGTGTTCAATACAGCTACTTTTTTTCCAGAATATTTTTGATCTGTCTGTGGTTGGTTCGATAAATTTGGAATGCACAGTTATAGAGGACTGATTATAAATAATTTCTTTTTCTTTTGTTTTTCAAGACAGGTTCTCACTATATATTATGGGCTGGCTGTGAACTTACTATGTATCCTAGACTGGTGTCAAATTCATGGCAATGTTCCTGCTTCAGCCTCTCCAGTGCTGGTATTACATGTATGCATCAGCATGTGTGGCATAATAAATACTTTCTGAGTAAAGCCAAACATCATGTGACTATGGAAGAGTATAACATATGAGCTTATTTTGGAGTGCTTGTTAAGGAAGCAAGATCAGCAGTTAACTTACTTCCTTGTTTTATGATTCATTGTATGTTTTTCTGACATGAAATACAGACAGAACTAACAGTGCAGATGTGACAGGGGGTTTATTTTCACTGATTTCATTTGAAGCATCCTCTGAAAACCAAGCTCTTCTTTTCACTGAAGCTCTTTGAAGAAATGGATATCTGATTCAGACCAAATTGTCTCAGAGAATGACAGCCTTCTCTGCACAGTAAGTAAAAGTTCAAAAAGCCAGGCCGCACATCCTCTGACATCAAAATCAGCCAAATGCTTAAAGAACAGCAATGCTGATTGAGTCCCATGCCAGATAAATGCACTGAATGCATGCATGGTCTTTATTATTATTTTAACACATTGCTAGTGCCTGTTAATTTTATAAAATATTAGATTTCAACATGGTATTTCCAAACATGTATATAATAATATGTTTTGATAATATTCTTATACTTCTGAACCACTGTTATACGTATGTACTTTAAAAGTGACTTAATAATCACAGATTCCTCAAGTTGGATGAAGTCTTTGTTCAACTTTACCTTTGTATCATTTTACAGCACTTGCACCCCATCTGGATTTTTTTATTGTTACCATCTGGAAAAGAAAGTATAGAAAGGAGAGAAAATCATGAATGGCATTGTAGCAAGAATTCAGTTTGCTTTTATTCCCCCAAATACTCAAAATTCAGACTTGCAAATTTCAGCAAAGGGTGACACACAGATAGAGGGGGGAGGAGGACACTGGATGCCCAGAGCAACATTACTTCTCCAAGGGCCAATTCAGAGTTCTTAAATATTACTGACTCTCATCTCTGTGCCAGAACCTGCCCCCCAATCCTATGAGTTATACATTCTATCCCGATGTTTACAGATGAGTAAAATGTGGGTGCAAGATTGCCAGAGAGAGGGAATGGGCCTATCTTTTGTGTCACCCATTGGCTTTTACCCAGACAACTTACCAGGGCACAGCCCACTGAAAAGCCACAGGATTTATGAGAAGTTCTGAGATGCGTCCTTGCTGGGGGTTAGCTATGCAGGTCTAAAGGGAAGCGTGGGGAATGTCTCCAAAGGACAGTGGGATCTTGGCTACTCTTTCTCTTACTTCCCAGCTGCTATGAAGTGAGTAGCAGGCCTCCTCTACCACATGTTGTACCATCATATGCCCAAATCAACAGGGCCAACTGACCATGGGAGCCCAAATAAACCTTCCCTCTTTATATGTATTAGTTTGTGTTGATGCTACAGATTACTTGAAATGAAAAAAAGGAGAAAAGGTTTATTATGACTCGTGGGTTTCAGAAGTTTAAATCCACGGTTGTGGTTGTTTGTACCATGACTTTGGGCCTGTAGCAAGGAAGACATCGTGGCAGACAGCGCCTTATGGAGCAAAGATACTCTTCACTCCAAGGAAGGCAGAACATTTCTTTGTACCAATGTGCATGTTACCCATTACTGAGGTAATCCCAGCTATGATTCATGAACTCTGTTCTCTTGCAGGTCAAAGAAATATCTCTGGGGTTTCCTGGCAAACATAGATTCACATTGTGACCTGCTCTTTCCCAAGCTGGATCGCCCCATACCATTTTCCTCTGAACAAAATCTCTTCATGTAAAGCTGTCCACTTTCATCTATCTAGAAAATCCTAAAGATTTAGTATGGAAGGGTCCTAAATCAGCCTTTATTTCTAATACCTATGCTTTAAAAAGTTACCAACATCTGCATTAGTTAGCTTTCTCATTGCTTCGATACAATACCTGACACTCATAACACAGAGAAGAGGTTTAATTTAGCTCATGACTCAGGGGCGTTAGTACACGGTTGACCAGTGCCAAGGCAGGAACATCATGGTGGGAGAGCGTAGAGGAGCAAAGCTGTTTAGTTCGTGGAGGCCCAGAAGCAGAGCAGGGAACAGTGCCAGAGCGGAAAGGGCAAGGGATCAGCTATACTACTCAAGGTCACACCTTCATGACCCACCCAGACATCCTAAAAGTGTGCTGCATCAATTGCTTAGGCAGTTCCCAAGCGAATCAAGTTGACACAATTAAACTTAATTAGCACAAATACCAAAACCCCAAGTCCCTTTGTGTCTAAAAAATACACACACCAGGAAGAGATCAGTTGTTGCTGGATATCTCTGCCTTCCTCATTTTCTCTCCTTTCTTCTTTCAGTCATAGATAGACTTCTTAGGATGCTGCCTTCTAAGCCTTTCCCCACAGGAAAAACAACTGTTGCTTTTTAAGAATTAACAGCTGTGGAGTACTGCTCGTCACGGCATGGAGGTCACCATCTGATCAAACGATTTTGCTAATGTGTTTCCTTCTACCATAAGGACTTTGGGGACCTCTAGCAGTGCAGTTGTGACCTTTGCTGACCATGGGAACTATGGCGAGGCCTCTGGAACACTTTGGAAACTGGAAAAGGATTCAGTGGCCTTGGAGGGTGTATTTGTGAACTTCACTCAGGAGGAGGGGGCACTGCTGGATCCCTCCCAGAAGAATCTTCATAGAGACTGCTGTCAGAAATCCTTATGAGCTTGGTATTTCTTAGAAGAAAGTTGGAAGACAATAATTTGAAAGGACGGTATAAAAACTGGGAAGAAAATTTAAGATGATGTCTTGTGGTTCCCTGGCGGGTCTCAAGTTCCTTAGTTCAAGGGACCCTCTCACCTCAGCCTCCTCGCAAAACCTGCCTCATTAACTGGGACACATAGTTAATCTGTGAATATTAATGTACAGAAAGTCTGTGAAAGTAAAGAGCTTTGTTATTCTGGAAAATTTTTAGCCAGATTTCAAATTTTAGTCTTAATAAGAAGATTCCTATTGGAATAAAATCATGTGAGTGTAAGTTTTGTGGAATACTCTTCACATGTCACTCATCTCTTAACAGGTGCAGTTATAGTGAATGCAAACAATATAAGAATCAGGAAGGTATAAACCTATAAACAATGTGGCAAAGCCCTCAGGTATCACCACTGCCTTCAAAGACATGAAAGGAGTCACAAGACAGAGAACATGTATCACTGTAATTAATGTGGAAAATCAACCATTTCTCTTAAAAATCACACAAGACACATGACATTGCACACTAAAGACTAGCCTTTTAAATATTAGACGTGTGGAATAGACTTTTTTGGTTCCAGTTCGTTTCTAATACACGAGAGGACTCACACTGCAGAGAAGTCATATTATTGTGAAAGACACAGAAAAGCTTCCACACATTCCAGGACCATTAGAAGACATAAAAAGATTCACACTGGAGAAAAACCATATCTTTGTAAAGAAGGTTGGAAATTCTTCAGTGACCCTGGTTCTTTTAAAGTTCATGAAGGATTCACTCTGGAGAGGAGCCCCTTGAATATGAAGAATGTGGGAAAAGCCTTTTGCACATTCTGTTCATTTTTAAGCTCATAAAGGTTTCAAACAGGAAATTTCACGTAGAGATCCTATGAGAGTAAACCATGTGGAAAAGCTTTCACACTTTCTAGGCCCGTTAGAATACATGACAGGATTCACACAAGGCAGCAACTGTATGTAAAGAATATGGGAACTCCTTTAATGACTCTAATTCCTTTAAAGTTCAAGAAAGGATTCGCACTAGGGAGAAACCCTCTGAAAATAAAGCTTTCAGGGATTGTGGACATTATCAAGTCCCTGAAATAAGTCACACTGGAAAAAGACCCCCACACTAGAATCAGTATGGTAAAAATGCAGAAAGGAACACAGGAAAGCCTTCGGGGATTCTTGTTCTTCTTAAGTCCATGAATGGATTCACACCAGATAGAAAACTGTGACCTCAATCTGTGTGTCAAAGTCCTGGCTCATTCTAGCTTTTTTTTTTTTTAATTAACATATTCACTAGAGAGAAAGCTTGTGGGTATATGCAGTGTGAAAAAGCCTTCAGGGATTCTTTTTTAAGTCCATGGAAAGATTCATGATAGAACCAAACATGAATGTAATACAATTTTTCTTTCCATTTCATGCATGTAGTGTTTGGGTGAAGGAAGTATATTTGTAATATGGTGGTAGTTGTAATTTTTGCATATTTTAATTTTTTACTGAATAACGAACGATCCATTGAAAATGACACCTGCTTAAAGTGTTGTCATTTTTCTATTGCTCTACAGAGCAGGCACTTGGTATCACTTTCATTCTAATAGGCAATTCTTTTAAAAATCAGGGCTGAAAAGTTTTGTTCTGTTTTCCTTGCCAATAAATTCTTAGTACAAATTTGTAATTACATAATACTAATTACATAGTCTTGTGTAAATTACTGTTCTTCTAGTGTTTGATATTATTTTCAATACACTTTCTGTATTAAAATAGAAGAATTAAACCATTGATGTTGAAGATTGTGATGTCCTGAAACTTTATAAGAAATTCATATAAGTTAACCTAGAAAAATTCAAGGAAAAAGAATTTGAAGAGAAAAAGTTTTATTATGTTCTCTTGTTATGGGTATTCTAAAACGGAACACAAGGCACTGGAAGGTAATAGCCTGGTTAGTTCATTATGGGGGACTATATTTACTACATTGAAAAATAAAACCCACAAATAACCTGTCGTAGGCTGAAAAATGGCTTCCTAAGAGAGATCTCTGCACTACTCTCTGAATCTGTGAATTGCCTTCCAAGGAAAAGCAAAGTCTCTTCAGATGTGAAGCTGCATTCAAGTTAAGAGTCTTGAGATAGCAAAATTTGCTTGAGTTATCAGGTAAACCCCGAGTACTATTCCACATCTGCTTATGAGAGGAAGGTGGGTCACAGGCAAGGAAGAGGCAAGGAACCGACTCACCCCTCGAGTCTCAGGAGTGACCCCTCCCACAGCTCATTTCAGCACGGTGACACCGGTTTGAAGCCTTTTGGCCCCGGGGACCATGGGAGAGTAACTTCAATTGCTTGAAACCCCCAAATCTGTAGTCACTTCTTTGAGTGACCCAGGGAGTAAATGCATCTACAAGTCACTTCATTCTTGGGCACCAAATCCTTGCTTCACTCTTCTTGGGAAGACCAACAAATCAGTAGAGCCCATTGGGCCATTCAAGCATCACTGGTCACCTGTATCTCTTGACTGTCCATCTTCCTCCCTACAGGTGCTACTGGTATTGGACACTGAATCACAGTTTTGAATCTGAGGGAGTGCTGTGAGGCAGGGTCTTTCTCATAGCAGACTCCCAGCCCTGGGGACAGTGACTGAATCAGGGACATGTAATAGATACCTCTGTAACCAACGGGTTTTCTAATGGCTACAGCTTAAAAACGAGGGCAGGACCTGCAAGCGTTTGGGGCAGCTGTGATGAATCAAGACATCTGTCATAGGCTGACCATGTTGTCCAGGAGTTATGAGTAGGTGCTGGGGAGAGAACTCCCTGGTTCTGAGCTCACTGTGTGACTTTGGCCTCAGCATTTCATCTCTGCACAGGGATAATAATACACTCATCTGATGGCACTGTTGGGATACACACAGGTAATACTCAGAGTAAGCATAACACTGGCAGGTATGTATTACTCAGTGCTTGAACTCAGGGTTTCAACACAGCACATTAACATTTTTTCAAAAAGATGCATGCCTTGCATTCATGAAAAATACACTCTAGTTGGCATGACATACACCTACAAACCACAGCATTAACAATGCCAAGGGGTCTTTGTTACCGGAAGAAGGGGGAAATTATGTACCTTTATAAACTCTGACAAGAACTGAAAGACATACGCCCCAGTCACAGCACCAGTTGCATAGAGACAGAAATCACTGAGGGGTTGGGAATGCTCTCAGTTAAGTCACTCAATTTCCAAAGCCCAGAAGTTTGTTCCCAGGATGTGCAGCCTCAAAGCATCTTTTCACACCCTCACCCAATACGCTGCCAGGTGAAATGGTGTCTTTACCGTACAGACACTGGTGCTCTGAAGCTGCACCAGGTGATCAACAGAAGGTAGCCAGAGTGAGACTAATCAGTTGGAGATCCTGACGGGATGCATTGCAAACCCACCACCCCTTCTGGGATTTTCCTGCTGAAATTGTGTACCTTGTAGTAAAACATGAGACATCCTGCAAAGCAGCTGGTCTGTACTTGTTTAAAAAATATAGTGCTATGAAAAAAAAAAGACAAACTATTCCAGTGTGCAGGAGACTGACAAGACAAAACAAGTGAATGCACTATAGTCTTCTTGACAAAGGTCATTATTAGCATGCCTGGGAGAAATGTGAATAAAGTGTGCAGATCAGGTAATAGTATTAAACCAGATCAGGTAACAGTATTAAATCAATGTTCATTTTCTTGTCTTGATCATAAGACCCAAAGGAATAGTCTGTCTACTTTCTTCCTTTGTGTTAGCGTTATAGAGGAGAAGGCTCCTATTTAACAATTCTGGTAGAGGACATACAGGTGTTCTTTGTACTTTTCTTATAATTTCTCTACTCAGCCTAAAATAATGTCAGAAGGTTAAGAGGGAAAAAGAAAGCACAGATCTGACATCACTTCTGATACTGCTTGTCCCTGGATTAGGATGCAAAACCTACAGGAAGTCACTGATGTTCTGTTTAAAGAAGGCAATGGAGAAAGACCCTGGAAAAGAGAACACAAACCCCCCAGCTTTTCTGAATTTACAGGGTGCTACTGTGTGCATGTCTTGAGAGGCTCTGCCCAACATACAGTCCTAGGCAGACTCTGAAATATAAAGGGCTGGGCTGCTGTCCATCCCGAGAGGACCCTCATTCCAGTGCTGTTGTGTTGGTCTAAGTCTGGGGCACACGGGCTGCTCACAGGAAAGGCCTCTCCCAGCCAAGGCCTGGGTCACGTGGAGCACATCATTCAAATGAAGGACTGTTTGGTGAGTGAACGGGTGGTGCTTGGGTTTTACAAATTATTCCAGCAGAGGGTCCACTCCTTTCTGTGATCAAATCTCACACTCACATTACCCAAAGCACAAGCCAAGTTCAGGAGCTGAGAGGGATGTGCGAGACTGTGTTTCCCCCTTCTCAGCTTGGGAAATGGCCAAGCCTCCCTGGCACAGTTCCAGAGGTCAAGGACATCCGCTTCAAGGGTTGTTAAATGAGACTTTAAAGCAGCTGCTGGGAAGTCGTTTGAGTTTATAGAAGGTAACCGGAGTATTTGCAAGAGAGCTATAATAAAATAAAATGCTTAAATTTCAACTTGGTTTTAAAAAAAAACACAACTTGCTAGTGTTTAGAAAACATAATCCGGGAATTTCTGGAACCTGGCCAGCAGGCAAAGTTGACAAATATGTAGTGAGCCACTACCGAGTGAAGGTGTGGAGCTCCGGACTCAAGAAGAATGAATGGAAATAACTAACAGGTGCTGCGGCCTCCTTTGTAGAAGAAATTAAAGAGATCGTGGGCCCAGCTTCAAAGATAGGTCTCAGGCCATCGTGAAAAAGGACCAGAGTGGTGGTGGCAAACCTGTGGCACGCACACTGCAGTGGGCTGTTTGTTATCACTGAAAGCTCTAAAAGGTTCGCCATCACTGGACTAGAAGATAAACCGTGGACTACCCAGTTTATTTCCCTGGCAGAACCATTTCCTCCTTTTTGAGCAGGCTGTGAAAACACACAGACAAGTACTTTTGGTGTGTTTACTTTTCTCCCAAAGGGGCTGACTTTGGATTCTTTGGAGAACCTGAAAGATTATATGAAGGCTTTTATCTTCAGCACCATCCAGTCATCCATTTTATGGATTCTCAATAGTTATGCGCTACAATACATAGGTGTTAAGAACATCTAGCACCAGGTATGTGTGTACAGGAGAAGATCCGTAGGTTTCTTCTCCAAAAGGGGCTGGCTGGTATTCTGCCTGGAACATAGAGATTAACACGTTCATGGTTATGCAGAGGAACTAGTTCTTTGCTTAACAATGGGGCTGCCACTCAGATGTCTTGTTGCCAGGTGGTTTGGGACAATATTTTTAAAAATTATTTGACCACAGATGCCACAACTCTATCTCCATGAATGGCAAGGAAGTAGACAAGTTATTTAATCTCTTTATTCCTTAGCTACCTTATGTGAAAAGTGGGGGGCTGTGATACCAAAGCTCTCTGCAAATATAAAATCTAAATGGTAACGGGAAAGCAGTACTTTGCCTCATCGTCTTGTCTGAGTGTATCGAACACTGCTTCCCCGGCACCATGCTCACCACGGGCCTGGGTACTGCACTGGTACAGATGCACACGCGTGCGTGTACAGGGAGGAAGGCAGCAGGTAAAACGTAAAGAGCAGAGGGAAGTGATGTAAACCCTGAGAAGATCCCTCCCACCACACTCGGAGCCCAGCACAATGGTCGGTGAATGATTTGAGGTCAGTCTTAAATTCTTGCTTCACTTACTAGCCTGTGACTTTTTAAATTTTAAATGGTGCTGGGGATCGAACCCAGGGCTTTTTCACTGAGGGAGGGACATCCCCAGACCTTTCCAAAATTTTACTTTCGAGACAGCAGCCAAGTCTCTTGCCAGCCTCCTGCCTCAGTCCCCCAGAGAGCTAGAATGATAGATGAAAATTTTTTTCAAAGGTCTTCACAAGTCCATAACTTGCCTACACTAGGCTTGAATTTACTATTCTCCTGTCTTAGCCTCTGGAAGTGCTGGTATTACAAACGCATGCCAGCGGGGCTGGCTTAGCCAGTGACTCCTAGGCAAATTTCTTTGCTCTGTGAACTTTGGGTGTCTTATCTGCAAAAAGAGATAATAGTTCCTGCTTATCGGGACTGTTATGAAAATTCATACGATAAAAATACATGAAGCATTTACTATCATGTCCAGCATACTGTCAGTGTTTATAATAAACACTGTAGTTAATATGTGAGTGTTTACTATGTACCAATGTATTTCAGGGAGTTTTTGTAGTCATTCGTTTCAACTTTACAACAGTTCTTTTAAATGGGAACAGGATTTTATCATTATTTTGGTTTTTTGAGTTGGGGGCTTTTTTTTTTTTGGTTCTTTTTGAGACAGGGTCTCATTCTGCAGTTCAGGCTGGCCTTGAGCACACTTCATATCTCAGGCTGGCCTTAAACTTGCAAGGATCCTCCTGTCTCACCCTCCTGAGTGCTGAGAGTTAGGATCTTGCTATGTAGTTAGGCTACATTTGAATTCACGATACAGCTCAGGCTGGTCTCAGACTCGTGGTGATCCTCCTGCCTCAGCCTCCAGAGTTCTGGGATTACAGTCGTGCACCACAAAGCCTGCCTGGGGAACAGTGTTTTATAGAACTCAGGAAGATTATACTACTCACCTAAGGTTATAAATTGGACAGTGGGGTCCTGTTTCTATCATAAAAGCTGTGGTTATAGTTTTCATATTATGACTATGTCTTGGCCTCTCTTTTGTAGATTCCGTTTTTTTCTGAGTTCACTGCATCCCATCACAAGATGCAGTTTGTGCCCCAGTAACTTGAAAAAGGTTCTGTTATCTTGATTTGGCCTGGGGCAGAATTTTATAGGTGTAATTTCAGCTATTTACCACCAGATGGCGGTAAGTAGTAGTTAGTCCCCTCTTCTAAAGCAAGGGACTTTGTAGAGAAAGGGCCTCAAAAGGACTCCAGGGCTATGGCACAAATAATAGAGGTGATTTTCCACGTGGCAACGTTAGGAGCTGGTGCCCTGGTAAATATTTTAGACAGTTACCGTCACCTTCCAGTCCTTGTCGCCATGGCCCCACCATCTGGCAGGGCCTCCAGCAGCACTGGACCTGTGTGGGGTCTATTCCGCAGCCTGGGCAGAGTGAGGTAGTCAGAGAGCACAGGATCCTCTCATGCAGTGGCCCGTCAAACCCCCGCTGTCTGCCTGTCTCCTCCACCCCACAGTTCGGGTAAACATCTTGTGGGAGGGGTCTAGGTCGTCCTCCGCGAGGACGGAAAGCTGCTGGGCCAGTGCCTGAGGCTGATTCCACGGTGCGCTGCTCCCAGCCCTGCAGCTGCCGGTGGTATAAGCAAAGGAGGGCACAGTGAGCTGAGGGGCAAACACCACGGGCGGGTTCGAAGGCTTTAGGGGGAGAAATCCCCATTATCTGTATTTAAAGTACATTAATACTGTATATGAAATGGCAAAATTTTAATGATTAGAACGAATCAGAATGTACACAGAACTGTCCAGTTCAGCTAGTACTACTCAGCTCTTAGGCCACGTAGTGGAACTGAGCCCAGAGTCACAGCACCGGGCTTTTAATAATTTATTTTCAGACAGGGTCTCACTAAGCAGCTAAGTTGCCCAGGCTGGGCTTGAACTTGTCACCCTCCTACAGGCATGTGCCACCACACCCAGCTGCTTTAGGGTTGGTTTTGAGAAGCCAGGTGTCCGCTGACCGGGTAGGCTCCCACCAGGAGCAGGTGAGGGCAGTTCATGACCAAAGGCAGGGGGTGTGGGCACAAGCTAAGGATCCCAGGAGTTACATAGAGTGCGGGGCTCGGGAGCCCACCTGGTCTGCAGGGGCCTGAGGCCACGCTCCTGCAGGCTGCTGAGGCTGCCGGAAGACTGCACTTTGAGAACCACTGTATCAGTGCT
The DNA here is from genome assembly GCA_004027295.1 of Dolichotis patagonum. Taxonomy (NCBI): domain Eukaryota; kingdom Metazoa; phylum Chordata; class Mammalia; order Rodentia; family Caviidae; genus Dolichotis; species Dolichotis patagonum. The sequence goes on along the minus strand of PVJX010001417.1, from coordinate 143,450 downwards.
TTAGAGCTGGAAGGCAGCTCGGCCTCCTCACTTTGCTCGGTTGGCTTATGTGAGCTTCCTTTAAAGGCACAGGTCAACATCTTCAGAAGCTTGGTGAGGCTTGTGAGCCTCTGGCACACAGTGGAGTCATGAGCATTAGTGCTGGATTCTTTTGGCGACAAGCAATGTGGCTCAAATCAACTTGACCCGCCCTATCATTTGGTTGGAACATCGGTTTGGGCAGGAATACCTGTACTCACGTTCCAGTCCTATCCCCAGCTGGTACAGTTTTACAATGCCTTAAATGGCTAAAGTTATCTCTTTTCCAGAACTTGCTTACTCACATGTTGCAATTGATGTTCATCTTATTATCCTCGTCTGTGGGGGTGTAACGGCAAAACTGGAATAAGTCAAGTACCTAAAAACATGGGATTCATTTGAACAAACTAAACATTAAACGATCGGGAAATGGCTAGAACAAACTTGAGACTCTGTACTACTATGGCCAGTTTGTTCTCGGACGCATTTCCCGACTTCCCTTTGCATGGCACAGATTGTTGGGGAACCATCCTACAGAGGCTTCCTTGCCTGCTGGACCTGGATAGGTGCCGCCCATGGGAAGTGCTGGCCAAGGCTGGAAAGGGAAGGGGGGAGAATCCAGGGGATTCCTCTTCTTCTCTCTCTGCCCTGTCCGTCCTGGCAGCGGCTCTACCTCCTTCCTTACTGATGCCCATCAAGTCCTCCCTCCTTGGCACCAACTCTGCAGCCCTTCACCGTGGCTCCAGGGGCTGCTCTGTGGCTGCTTCTGCCTCTTACCATCAGGTGGTGTCTTTGCCCACTTTCTGTTGCTATAACAGCATACTACAGGCCTGGTACTTTATAAAGAAAACAAATTTATTTCTCAAGGTTCTGGAGGCTGGGAGGTTCAGGATCTGAGGCTACATCTGATGAGGGCCGCCTTGCTACACAGTAACATGGCTGCAAGTGTGGGCTGGTGCACAGGAGAGAAAGAAGGGGCCCTGGGGAGTGTGGGATCAGGAACCCACTCCTTTACTATCACTCAGGAGGACTGAGGCCTCCTGACGTAAACACTGCTCAGTTGGCCCCACCTTCCAGCATGGCTGCTCTGAGGATTAAAGATCAAAATGAGTTGGGGAGGGAAATCACAGCAGGAAGAAAATCTGTGTCTGCTCACCATCTCATTTGGTTTCTCAGCTCTTCCAACACCTGCATAACCAAATGACCATCCACACACAATCCTCCGCTGTCAGAAAGGAGGGGTTGCTGCTCCCTGCTGGGCCTCACCTAATACAGTTAACGTCCTGGCCAAGGTATGAGCTCTGGCTAACTAAGTGACTAAGTAACAAGCAGGAAGAGTTGTGGACTCCGTGAAAACTGGAGTCATGTGACCCACATGCTGTGTTTGGTGCAGAGCTGACATAGGGTAGGTCACAGGGCGGGTGGAGAGGCTTAGGGTACCCACCGAACACAGATGGACATGAGTGCTTCAATGATTTCTGTTAAGTTCTCTGTCTACCCTTCCCCTCAGTCACTTCAGGACGAGTCTCCCGGAGTCTCTTCCAAGTTTCTAAGCCTCCTTTAAGTAAATGTCCTAAAATTGCCATTGGAGAAAGTGTAAGGGCAAAAAGACCTTCACACTACTTTCCATAATATCATGATATATTCAGCATCATTGGTGGGTGTGAGTGATGCTCAGTTAATAAGTTTAGATGTTCTTCACGCCAGGCACTATAACCCATGCCCCAGTGTCTATGCAACAGCAGGGAGTTCATGTCTAATATGCCCCCAAGTTCCTCATTGAAAGTCCAATTCAGTTGTTTAAAGAAAATCATCTAAAACTCTTAGAGTTGGTAACCAAGACATCTTCATATGCTTATGAATGTGCTTTTGATGTACAGCAGTTTGCCATCCACAGGGAACTAATTCTAGGGTATCTGGGTAACAAAATCCTCAGATGCTTAAGTCCGTTATATAATAAATGCTGCAGTATTTGCATGTATCCTACATATCTCTATCCTTGCATTATAGACACAGATAGGGTACAAGTATAGGTGTAGGTATAGATACAAATATGTAGACAGACAGAAAGAGAACTAGAGAATAAACTAGATATTGAGCTCAGGGATTTTGCACTAAGCTATACCCTTGGCTCTTTTTTATGTTTTATTTTGAGATAGAGTCTTGATAAATTGCTAAATTGCCAGGATTGGCTTGAATTTGCAATCCTCTTGCCTCAGCCTCCCAGGGTGCTGGGATTAAAGATGTGTATCACCATGGTTGGCTTATGTTATACTTTATCTCTAAATTGCTTATAATACCTAATACAATGGAATGTTATATAAATAGTTGTTACAGCAAGGATTAATGATGAGAAAAAGTTTGCACATGTTCAGCACAGATGCATCCACTGAAGGCTTACCTACAGGGTGAATGCCAGCAACAACGTACCATCTTCCCCCAAAACTTTCCATCTGGGGCTGATAGCAGTCACAGGTGTGGAACCTATGGGTACAGAGGGCCAAGTGTGTGCTGCAAGGGTCATGCAAGCTGTCACAGATGCATCTGAAGGGAAAGTGCTGGGGACCTTGCAAATAGCTCAACCAGTCACACATGCAACTTCATATCCAATCAGATTCTCATCGTCTACTTTTCCCTAAAGTCAGCTACTTGGGTAGAACACTGTTCGTGGAGGAATCAGCAGAACACTTCCTTCAAACTGAGCCTGCTGCTCAGCCGCAGCACCGGGATGGTGCTGAGCCAGGGTGTGACCAAAAATGCTTTCAGTTTCTGAACAAAATGGAAAACTCTCAGACAATACAAACACGGTGTTCTTGAGGAGATGATTTCTAAACTCTGAAAGAAGATGATGCTTTTTGACTCAGTGTGTGCAGTTCTATGTATGTTTAATCCAGATTCAGTGGACCCTCTTCTTTGTGCTCATCTGATGAAACTTAACCTTAACTAATCTTGTTACACTGATTTGCCACACTTTGGTTGGGGTTGCAAGGCCAGCTCAGCATCCCCCGTCTTTGATGGAGTATCTGCCTGTGTCAGAGACAACTTTCTGCCTTCATTTCTATGGTTTCAGTATCAGAAGGATTGGTCAAGGAATAATACATCTGTGGGGCATACCTATGTACCCAGCACTCTGGGAAAGTGAGGCAGGAGGATTCTAGCTTGAGTCCTGCCTGGAAAACTTAGTGACTTAGTGAGACTCTATCTCAAAATAAAAAATAAAAAATGATAGGGATATAGTTCAGTAAAAAGGCCAGGGTTTACTCCCTGGCACTATAGCAACCAAACAAACACCCATATAAAATCATATCAGGAGTGTGACATAATAAAAAATACATCAGTCTTTGCTCTTGGTTGTCGACAGAGAGCTCCTCAAAACCCTGGGATTAATTTAGTTATAGGAACATCTTTAGGATTTCCAAGATAACTCCTGCCTTAGGCTCACAGAACTCAGAGAATTGCTTTGCTTACATTTGTTGGTTTGTTATGTGTCATGAAAGGTAAGGATGAACACTCAGATGATGAAATATATACAGTAAAGTCCAAAAGGGTCAAGAACAGGAGCTTTCCTGTGGGGTTGGGGTGCTCTGCCCTCCCCCAACGGTACAGTCACCAACTTAGCATCTAGCACACTGGACAGTCTACGAGGTTGTACAGTTTCACCCAACACCTTCATACTATGCAGCAGAGGTCAGTGGTCTGTCTGGTGACAGTCCCCATCCTGAGCTGTCCAGGGCCCCAATCTGAGTCACCTCATTACATAAGCAAAGTGTAATCATGTTCTACCAAGTACCTGAGCAATGCTCAACAAAGGGGCCAAGGTCATAAAAGACTGAGAAATGAGAAAAGAGACTGAAGAACCTACAGAAGCTCAACAATTCACTGAGATGTGCTGCCCTGGACAGCATCCTAGAAAAGGAGCCACAGTGGAGAAAGTCTTTATAGGACAGTGCTAAAATTAATTTCTTAGTTTTGATGAACGGAGCATGGTATGAAAGATGTTAACATTAGAGGAAGTCAACTGAAGCATGTATAGGAACTCTACCATCTTTCAGCTCTACTGTAAACCTTCTGTAAGATTACAGATCTTCTGTAAAATTCTGATAGAACATTTAAAAGCAAATTCCCATAACACACTGTTTTACCATTATTGTGATGAACTAAGACCATTTATAGTTAGACAAACGTACATACACATCACACACACAGGAAGATGTAAAGTTCTGCACAGTCCAGAAGCCATCTGAAGTGCAGAATTCTGCCTTGTGTGACTGAGTCCTTAACTCAGAGCATCTGATGGCAACCAACGCCAGGCAGACAGAGTCAGAACTGAATGAAGTGGGGGAACGCTCAGCTGGTGTCTGGAGCTGAAGGATGTGGTTGGTGTGCAAAAGCCCCACGTATCAGCTCTCAGAAGGAATGTGTTCCATAAAGTAACATAGGATGCTTAATCTACATAAGACAAGGCACCCCAACGTCCTCTTGTGATGCTTCTGGGTGCAGGTTGGCAGCTGGTGCCACTGGAGGATTTCCAGAGTCCATACCAGGGGGATGTCACAACAGGGGTATGCATACTACCTCTACTAGACTCTTGTAAGCCTCTCTTTCTTTCTATGTGCACTGCCAGAGTCCATTACTGAGACATCATTGTCTCCTTCTCACTGTGACTACTGAAATATCCTGTCACCTCACCCATTTGTGTCCCCTTTCCAGACACTGGCCATATAGAAGTCATACAATCTTTCCAGGCCACAGACCTGAATCACTGTCACTCCTTCTCCGTGAAACTTTTCAGAGGTGTCTAATGCCCTCAGGATATTTGGCAACATATAATAACAAAGATGACAGTAAAAATAGCAGACTTACATAGAGCTTCTTATAAACCAGAGACTGAATTACATATGCAATTGACCTTCATTGATTGTAGATTCTGTATTTGTGAATTCGCTCAGTTGATTAAATTTCTTAGTAACCCCAGATCAGTACTAGCAGTGCATGTGTGGTCATTTTGGGGTGCACGCAGAGTGGCAAACACTGAGTAACTTGATGTGTATGTTTCGACCTTAGATCAAACAAGGCAATTGATTGTCTGCCTCCCTGTTTTAGCTTTTATACTCTAATTGCCTTTTTGTGAGCTATTTAGTGCCATCCTTTCGTGCATTTTGTCTCTCCCCCTCGTTCTCTTTCTCTTCTCTTTTCTTTTCCTCTTCCCTTCTCTCTCTCTTCCTGTCTTCCTTTTTTTTTTTTTTTTGTGGTTTTACTCTTTAAAAGGTCCTAAGCCTGGTGCCAAAGTGCTGTCTGGCGGTCCTGGGTGTAGGAAGGCTGTGATGTGCCTTGCAGAGGAAATCTGTGTGTTAGATAGCTTGGTTCAGGTGTGCGATAAGGTGCTGCTACCTCTAAACTCACCATTAGTGAATCACCAAAGCATTTTTAAACAAGGTGTCTGAGACAGACACACACATAAACCGAGGCTATCTATTGATTAGTTGATGAAAAGGTTGTGATGGGAGGCTCCAAGGAACCTGTGCCTATATTCGCTCGGAACAACGGTTCCATATTCACTAGCTCATTGTTTGGACAACTTTAGAGAACATAAGCATGATGAATTGTGCGTATTGACTGCAGTAACTCACGTAGAACTTGTAAGAATCTTATAAGCCAAGGTACTGGCACACATAACCCTCTAGCATATCATCTCATTTCTAGTCTCAGCCAGACCTGCCTTCTTTCAAATCTTTAAAGTGTCTTTCCAGGACAGAATAGACAGCTATGTTAAGAACCTCTCTAATTTTCATTAAAAATATCAGTATAGAAAATAAAAGACATCTCCTCTGCAAAAAAAAAAAAAAAGAAATAAAAAAGGAAAGAAAAAGAAAAAGAAAAAAATGAAGGTCTTATCATAGACTATTTCCTCTGCCTCTGACCTCAGTTTCAACCCCTGCCCCACCCTATCCCCATGTTACTTTTTATCACGGCTCCTTAGTATTCCTTAGTTTATTTAACTCATTGTTTAATGTGAGTCCTGAGGGCCAAAGATCCTAATGAGGTAAGAAAGAAGGGCAGAAAAAACCAGAGCCAGTAACTTGGCATCCTTGTGCAAGAGCAACTTGGAGCACTGAGAAATGATGTCCTGTATCATAGCAGGAAGTACAGTTTGCAGTTACTGCCATGGGTTAGGATATAGCTATGGAAGGAGATGCAAATGTAACTGAGAATGACTAAGTGCAGGAAGTCAGGAAGGCTTTGAGCCTTGGGTACTGAATAATACAGAGTAGCTGGCAAGTGCCCAAAGCATAGTGACAAGTAGAGGAAAGGGCAGAATAGGCAGATGGCTTTGAGCACCCAAAGGCACTGAGGCACTGCACCAAGGAGTCAGCTGGAGGATCTAGCAATTACAAAGGTAATGGGCCCACTGCCTTTGACAGATAAACAGATAAATAGGTTTGGGGGTGGGCTAGATCCACTGAGGTAAAGTATGTAGAAGATGGACGTGATGAGGGTGTTGGGGAGAACTAGAAATAAGTGGAAGTGAAGTCTGTAATTCCATGGCCTGATTCCTAAGCTTGAGACTACACTGGAGGGCTCGACATCATCCCCACAGCTTCTAAGTAAGTAGGTCTGGGATGGAAACAGAAAAACTGCACGTTATGGCTCATGTCTAGATGTCTCCTCGTCTCCCACAAAGCCTCATGTAGTCATAGATGCTGCTTTTTCAGAGGTGGCTGGGTCTAGAGTGTGTGATGCTGGAACTGATTCATGGTGCAATGCTGGGATCAAGGGCACTAGAATTAAGGGTTTCGGGTGCCACCCACCTTAAGTAGCCTTGACAAGATATAAGGGAGAGCAAGAGCTGTGGTTTTCTTGTTGCTTTGCTATGTGCTGCCCACTATGAACTGTTTATCCTCTGCGATGTCCGTCTGCCATGCCACCCTGCCTTGCATCCAGCCAGTGATGGACTAAAACCTCTACAAATTGTAAGCTAAATGAACCACTCCTCCTTTAACTTTGGGTATATTTTGTCTCAGCAATGAGAAATGTAATGAAGACCCAGCATTTCTAAGAAGTTCCTGGAGGAGGCTGGTTCTGTGGCTCCTAGGATGAGAGCCACTTTTCCGGGGGCACAGTCTATACTGTGGAACTCCCCAAATGCCTGCAGGAACAGCCTGCTAAAGCCTTCAGCATGAAGATGTGGACAGGCCACGCCGCCATACACAGGCTTTAGGGTCATCTCCCCAAAAGGTACAGGTAAAAAGAAAAGCACAGAAGTCTATGTAAACCTGGGTGAGTCAGAAAGAAACGGACTTTGGGAAGTGCTCTGTCCACTGGCTCAAATGTTTTAGAGGATAAAAACTGAATTGCAAATGGATAGGAAATTTAATTGAAAGTAGAAAAGTGCAAAGAATAGACCTTTTTTGTGAAGCATAGAAAAAGAAAATAGCTTACCGGTTGAGGAGATTGTCCATTAGGTTTCTCTAGTAGTTCAATTTCTCTTCCTGCAACAACAAAACGGTGAGACTTGAGGTCTGCACATCACTTCCTTCTCACATCCAGGTCACATCATGAAGGTCAGGGAAGACGGCATTATTCTGTATGGCTCTGGGCTGGGTGTGGGGATGGAGTGCCCAGCCCTAACTAGTGAGTTGTGGCAGGCAAGAGGTTTGAAACTTGTCAGGCCTTATTTGGCAGCCCAGCTCTTGACACTTAGCAATCAATTAACAATTAACCAATGTTTCAGTGCTCCATTTATAAAACGAGATTGTAATGAGATTTAGATGGCACAGTGGGTAAGCTGTTTATCACATGTTGGAACTATTCAACCACCCAAAGCTCTCTACTGTGATCTGAATGTGTGTCTCTCCTTAAAACACCTGTGTTGAGACTTAATTCTCAATGTGATGGCACTGGAAGGTGGACCCTTTGGGAGACGATATGATCATGATGGTCCATGAATGGGATTGATGCCCTTTCACAAGAGACCCCAGAACGATCCCTCAGCCCTTAGCTCAAATAAGGGAACGGATGCCCACCTAGGATGCAGCTCTCTTCAGAAAACAAATTTGCTAGTGCCTCGATCCCGGACTTTGCAGGCTCCGGAACTGTGAGAAATGTATTCTGTAGTTAATAAACCATCCACTAAGCTGGGCATGGTGGCATGTGAGTTTACCCCCAGCACACATGGCAGCTGAGGCAAAAGGACTGCAAGCTTGAGCCCAGCCTGTTCAATACAGCAACTTAATGAGTCTGTCTAAAAAAAAAAGAGGACTTTGGATGTAGCTCAGTGGGAAGACCTACGGTTCAATCTCTGGTTACCACAAAAAGCAACCAACCAGCCAAACAATCAAAAGCACGTATCTACAGCATGTTTGTAACAATAGCCTGAAAACTAACACTGTAGTTGTAAATAGCATTAATAAATATTACATGACAATGTGCCTCTTCTCTAGTGGGTATAGCTTCAACTAACCCAAACAAAAGAAAAATTAAGGAATTTGCTACATGGGGACATATCAAGCACAGTTTCAATGAGTAAATGTATAAATTTTCAATGAGATATATCACTTAGAAAATAGCTTTGCTTATAATGAAAACAACATGTAGCACCTAGGATAAACTGGATGTTCAGATTTTTTAAAATTTTCTTGGTGATTATTAGTATATATAAAAACATCTTTTTTCTCCTAAGAAACGCTTTACTGCCAAGTATATTGGATATTCAGATAATGAACATGGCCTCAGATTTACCATCCAATACTGGAATGGTCACCTCCCTTCAGTGTGTCAGTTGCATAATCTTTTTCTTGGGGGGCGGGTACTGGGGATCAAACTCATGACCTTGTGCTTGCCAGGCAGGCACTTATGCCGCTGAGCTATATCCCTGGCCCCAGTTGCATATTCTTGTTAGACACATCTTTTTTCACTTAGCATTTTTTTGTTTAATAATCCCTTAAATTCTAAAACACTGCTCTAATATCCTATACGTCTACTGTATTCTTAATTTTTTATCATAGAGCCCAAATTCATGTCATATATTGATAATCAAGACACGAGAAGGTCAAATTCATGCCCATATGGAGCCAACTATAGAGCTGGAAAGAGAGTAAGAAGAGCTGACAAGTAATTAAAATATTATGCAGGATACAAATAATGCCCTAAAGGGGGAAACAACCAGTAACCCCAAGGAGGTTCAGCTCTGAAAGACTGCCCGATGAGCAGCTTCGAGCTCATTCAGCTTATCAGTGGAGAGATGAGAGGGACGGGGGCAGAGGGGAAGCTCATCGTGGCCAGCAGAGCAGGAATTGTGACAGCGAGGAGGCAGGAATGGGTCACTATCACTTATTTAGCCAACAAATGACTCCGAACTACTCTGTGACGAGCTCTGTGCTAGGAACCAGGAAGGGCCAGTAAAGGGTTCACTCCACAGAGTGCCAGAGTGCGGTGGCAGCCTGGTGGTTCTGGATTCTTGGTGTTCAAAGAGCAAAGCAGTGAGAAGACCAAGATTCGAAGGAAAGAAGAAGAGGGAAGAAGATAGAACCACAGGGCTGGGACACCTGCACGAAGGGCCAAAAGGTTCCGGGCAAAAGAAACAGAAGGAGCATGAAAAGGTCTCTGAAAGGAGGAACCAGCCCTGGGGAAACAACGCTGAGCAAAGGAGTGAGGCAGTTCTTACAGGTGGCCCCTTCTTGTCCCTTCAGTTTTTTGTTTTTGTTTTGTTTTTTTGGTACCGGGGATCGAACTCATGACTGCGCGCTTGCAAGGGAGGCGCGGATGCAGCTGAGCTAAATTCCCGGCCCGTCCCTTCAGTTATACTGTATCCCTATACAACAAATCTGAAATGGACCTCAATGGCCCTCCCTTTGTCCCTTTGGCGTCAGACCCTATTTTGCCTATCAGTGATGCAGCACTTCTAGCAAGACCTCAGCAGTCCACTTCGCAGGCCTACAGCTTCAAAGAGGAAGACACAGTTTTGTTATGTTTAATTTTACCCTCTTCAAAAATAAAATTTAAAAAAGACAAAAAAAAAAAAAAAGAGGAAGACACAGAGGGCCCAATGTTAGTGACTTATCCAAGGTCACCTAAGGGTTCCATTAAGACAAAAAAGGAGGCGTTTCCTGGTCTCCTAGCTCAGAATTGATAATTTCACATAATCTTTGTTACTGCCTTGAGTAAAGTACCAAACTGTTAGAAGCCACTCTTAGACGTCTGTCTCCACATGTAGTGAAGAGTTTCAGAGCTGAGCAGGGTGCTAATGACTGACAGTATAAAAGGGGAACAGACCATGTTCCTTCCCTGCCATGTGGTTGGCAGATAAGTAGTGAAGCAGCCAGTGGTAAGTGCTTCATAGGACTGGATGTGGCCATTTGGAGTTACAGATGTGCCTCCCCTTAAAGGACATTTACACTAACATTCAAAACTTGAGATGGAGGCAAACTTGCAAAAATAGGCCTCATCAAGCTGCTCCCCAGGGTGGAAGCTGTGAGTGGTGCTGAATGGCCTGACAAGTCTTTGAGCTTCTCAGCTGAGTATTCAAGGCCTTCCCCAATGAGGCACAGAGGCTTTGCCCAGATGACCTCTGAAATGCTAATTCTATTTTCAGCCAATCTGAATTTTTTGCTGCTCTTAAAAAGCCTGTCAATGCTCTAGTGTTACTAGGCTTCTGTGCACATTATTTTTTCCAGGTGGCATGCCTGTCAATAATTACACAGTTCCACTTATCTTTCAAAACTTGTTTCACATCGCACTTTTTCCAGGAATCACTTAAAAAACCCCCAAGCCAAACTACATGTAATTACTCTAGACATTTTCTATGAAAGCTCTTGGAGAGCTCTATTCATTTTCTGTTTTGGATTATCATAATTTATTTATATAACATTCCATGTCCCTTTCATGGTGGCATGGGGCCACAGTTATATCACTGTTTATACGTGTCATATCTTCTGATATGATGACTTGCAGGTAGACGGCACAGTACACGTCTTTTAAAAATGTGGATTATTACTGACAACTTTAAGATGCCTAGCACCAATGAATTATATTACAATTCAATGATGCCCATATTTTATCAAATAATGCAACAATACCTATGTATTCACTTAACTTTTAACATCTTTGGAATTGGAATCCACATCGTATCTGCCAAATCAGGGTTACACTGGCAGAATTATTTTCTATCTTCCTGACACATAAGATAATAGTAAACGCTACAATCAATGACATCTAATATTTGATGTAATATGGTATTCAATACTATATTGTAGTTCATCTTTGGAAAATACGATACACAAATTTTCTTTAAAAACCCTACATTAAGCTAGTACCTACTTTACATAGATTATACAAAGAAGAGAAAGACGAGTTCAATTTGTCCAAGAACCTTCTATCATGAAACTAATAATGTCCAGAGAAGGAAGAACATCATGAGCTCCACGCACTATAATGACCATGTATCAAAATAACAGTAATAACCATAATGTATGATGCTTCAAGGAAATTCTGATTTTTCCCAGAATGATTTTCTGAAAGATAAGCCTTTAAAAAAGGAAATATTTTGAGTACACACTGCTTGTGCTTTGGAAACATTTCCACACATGGAAATAAGCCTGACTACTTTGCGTATTGGTCAACCTGGCACTGACAGTGAACTGGCTTGTACATGGTGAGGACCTGATTGCTCGCACAGCCAGGCAGCACTAAACATCAGAGGAGTTTGAAAGAAGCACTTCTCCCAGCGTGACTAAGCTGCTAAGAAAGGCTTTATGAAAAAATGAGGCCATGAAAGAACATAGAAATTAGAAGGCGCAGTGCTCATTAAAACAGAGCAAGAAAGAAGACACGTGCCAAAGACAGTGAAGAGACCCATGGTGTAGGTTATGGGGTGACAAAGTCAATATGATACGTATGGCCAGGATATTGGGGCCACTGAAAGTAGGCTCAGAAAACTAAATGTGCAAATAACAGGATGAAAGTCATATGCTAGAAATTGTCAGCTGTTAGTTTTAAGTTGACAGAATTAAGAGATGAGTACAAAAAGGCTTGCAAACAGTTGACCATTTGGTACAGTAATGAAGGAAAAAGCCTGGTATATGTTGGTGGTAATGGGAATCCAGAGGAAAGAGCAAATTTAGAAAATTTTGTTGTTTGCAGTGCTGGGATTAAATTCAGGGCCTCACATGTGCTAGCAAGCACTTTGCCACTGAGCTACGCCCCCCAGCCCTGGAAAACCATTTTCTTATGATTCTTTTGGTTTTCTAGTTAGGAATAATTTCTGCTGCTCCTGGTTACTCTTAGCATTTTGGTTCATGCATTTACTATATATAGTGCCTTAGAAAAGATATGTTGCCTTTCATGTTGCTTCCTTATGCATAAAACAATGATAATAGTGTATTTTTCAGCAAGTGGCTGGGAATAAGCGAAAGAATGTGATAAAGTGTTGGCCACAGTGGCTGGCATGACGTACATCCTCGATGTTGGCTATGATCTTTACTTATCACTATATCGCCATCATCAACATTTGTTCAACAGTTTTTCTTCTTGCTACTAAAAAGAAGGCTCCTTGAATCCAGTGAAAATATCTCCTTGTTTCTTCAAAAAGGAATGCAAAGTAGGACTTCCACAAATAGACATTGAATTTGCAGTAAAAAAAAAAAAAAAGCCAGATTTCCATGAAAGAAAAGAATCAAGTGAATAAAAAAGGGGGTTGTTACAGTTATTTAGGAGGGTGACCGATGGGGAGAATGGCAGTTCCATACAGGGCATAGTTGGTAAGATGACTATGGGCAGTAGTATCTGACATATCAGATCCCAAGTTAGCATTTAGCTGATATGACGGAAGGGAAGCTGACAACAGACATGTGGTAGTGGAATAAATATCCAATCACTTTCCATTTTAAAAAGGGACAGCAAGAAAGAAGGTAAAAGTAGAAAGTGCATGGATATGAAGTAACTGGCAATTTGGAAATGAAAAATTAGCCCCAGTTAGATGGTGAAATCCTTAAATGCGTGAGAAAAGTAAAAGGGAAACACGTTTGGGCATGGTGGTATGCCTCTTGGAAGGCTGAGGCAAAAGGATCACTACAAGTTCCAGGTCAGCCTTGGCTAACAGTAAATTCAAGGCCAGCCTGCACCACATAGTAAGACAGTGAGATCCTGTCTCAAAAAAAGAAGAAAAGAGACAATTTAGAATATGTCTAAGAAGTTGGGCTCCTAAATCTCTTCTGCAATCCTGGCCTCATATGGTTTCCACTGTCCATCTCAGATGAAGAATGTAGGTTTTGTGTCTGAAGACGGTAAAATAGGGTTTCTGCACTCAAAACCCAGTAAAGGATTCACAGTGGAGGGTGGCGGTGCCACACTAAAACTGAGGGGCTGAGTGAAGGGGATGCTGAGCTGGGGCCCTCGGCTTGCCCTGTTCTGGGAACAGCGACAGCCATCCTCGAGATATCCCCCGGATTTCTGAGCAGTCTCTGACAGAGGATAGAGACTGAAACCAACCAAGCAACCAGAACAAAACAACTAACAATGATATCCGCCTGTCATTTGCATCTGAAAAGAAGTGAAAGCTACTTTTTTAAAGAAAAAGTCAGAAAATTACAACAGAAAAGCTCTTGGAAATTAAAATATCAAAATAAAAGCGTATCTCAGTAGAGAATCTGGAAGAAAAAGCTGAAAAATTCTTGTTTTTTAGCAAAAGAAATAAAGACATAGAAAACTGAATAATTAGGAGTCTTAGAAAGACAACACACAAAATAATGGGAGGATTCATTGATAAAATAATTGGAGGAAATTTCATGTAATTGAAGGACATGAGAGAGCTATCCAAATCAATGGATAAAAACAGAGCCAACATAGAGACATGTCATTGGCATCTTTCAGAACTGGGAGCAAAATGAAGATTACACAGGTCTCCAGAAAGAAAAAAAAATCAGATATAAAGATTTGGGATCAAAACGGCTTTAGATTTGTTACACACACACACACACACACAGACAAATTTTAAACCTGGCCAAACTACCAATTATGTTTGATGGCTATGACCTCACTAGGTGACAATAATTTTCTAGCTCTATTATAATCTTTTGGGATCACCATCATATAGGTGATGCCTTGCTGACCAGAACAATGTTATGTAGCCATTAACACAATAGAAAGGATAGCTCATTTACATTAGAGAAGGTAAAAACACTCAGGACAACTTTTGAAGAGAAGAAATTGGGCTGGAGCCTGTCCTGGTCACTTTCCTCTCATTGCTGGGACAAAATACCTGACACCCAAAATACCTGACACCCCAAATCACCCAAAAACACCTAGTAAGTGAAAATTGAGCTATTTGTTACCCCCCAGAAAAAAGTTGTATAGAAAAGCAAATACAATTAGAATTTACTACACCTCCTTTAGTTGTGAACAATATTTATGTAGTTTCAATAAATGTGCATCTATATAAAATTAGCCAATGGCACTTTAGTGGGGAATGGGACCACTGCTTATGGGTGGGGGCAAGAGGTAGCAGTTGAATCACCTTCGATTGTAGTGTAACACAATGCCTAAAACTGGAAAAAATTATCAAGGAATGTCTGGAAGTCTTCCTTTAGAGAGTAGAACACAAACACTAAAATACTCAGCTTAAAAAATAATGTCCTTTGAGAAAGAAAACACATGCTTATAGGTGAGGAGACTGGTCATAAAAGCAAAGTCATGAGAAAGAGTAAACTAGATGATTGCAAGCGGTAACAATGCCTCTGAAAAAGCCAACATATCCATTTATTTAACTTTAAACAGCTACTGCTCTGGGCCAGGTCATGTGCTAATAGGTGATCACTGCAGGATGAATTAACAAGACAATCAAATTTATAGTCTGCTGAGATGAGCAAAACTTAAAAAAATATGACTTGGTATTGCGATAGCGATTACAGGCAAAGTACGGTCAACCTTTCAGGATACTTTAGAGCTACTTAGTCCAATATGATAACTGTTAGGCACATGTGGCTATCTAAATTTAAATTATTCAGAAGCAAATAAAATTCAAGGTTTACTTCCTCCATGACACTAGCCAGCTGCATTACAAGTGCTCAGAAGTCAAGTGTAGCTGGTGTCACTGTACTGAACCATGGCATCACATTTTCCTCATGCAGAGAGCTCTGTTGGATGGCCCTAGTCTAAAGTCCTGAGATGGTGATTTTTTTGGTAGTGTATTCCTTTGCAGCATATTCAAGTACAACATTAAACCCTTGGAGGCATCACATTCCATGGGCAAATTAATAAACAGTCTTGCAGAGCTTGATATTTAACTGGTTAAGTTATCTATACATGGAATGGAATTTCTACCTTGTTAGCCCTTTAACTTCCAGGGGAAGCCACCACTGGAGCTAAGCAAAAGGAGGGTATTTTTTACTTGTGATACCGTTTGATCAGGGTAAATGCTGTTGATTATCCAAAACCTACAAATCTTCGAAAATGCATTTTTGCACAGTGCAAGAAGGGGTGAGCTCTTGAGCAAGAAAATTCTGAGTTTGCATCTGACCTTTACCACTCATGAGCTGTGTAGCCTCAGACAAACCTCTCACCCTCTCTGTGCCTTTCTTCCTTCACATGTGTATACATCAAAGGTGAACCTGGATAGGCAGCTGGTAGATGCAGAAGACAGCAGCTCCTATTCTTCTTCATGTCCAGCATGCAATGCACAGGCTCCAAGGGCAGGAACTCCATGTCTCTTGATGTTTTTTCTTATCATTACCCTAATTTCTAGCTTTTATTAGAGGATCTATCACTGTCCAAGTATTGAAGTACCTATAACAAGAAGGGGAATTTCTGCTCAAAGAAGGGTGACACTAACATTTACCAAGGCCCATAAATCCTACCAGGGCCAGGAGGAGTCGCAGGATGTGGGGAAGGTGACTGGAGGGTGAGTGGCAGGTGGTGGGAAAGCAGCGTGGTGGGAGATAAAGCCACCAAGATGGGCTACTGGGTATGGAAAAGGCCTGGAATGCCATACAAAGTGCCTGCAGCCCGTGATAGTGAGTACTGGCATCATGTTGGCCTCGTTGCTGGGCAAGACAGTGGTGAACTGAGCCAGCCCGTGCCAGTCCACATTCAAGGGATTTTCCATTCCAAGTTTATGCCCCAAGTGGACAATCTCTACTCTCTTCTCTGACTTCAAACCACTTCTCTCCAAATGGGTTAAACTCTCAATATGATAAGCCTGAGTTGGCATGGACCGTGGCTGCAAGACTTCACTTTTCCTTCTAATTGGTCAGTGCTTTCAGGTTTGTTTTTTGTTTTCCTTTGATGGCTTTCCCCTCCTCCACCCCAAGCAGGGCCAATATCTGAATAGAAAGAAAAGACCGCAGGCAGGGATCCTTTCTCTGAACAAGCTTTGCAAGCTTTGCACCATCTTCCTTGGATACGGTTCAGTTGGGGGCCGACCCTCTGTTCCAAGAGGAATTCCTGTTCCTCACACAGGGGCCTTTGTTGTCCGAGGTTATGAGAAGTTAACCACCACTTCACACAAGGAAATATCTTTTCATTGTGCAAAGTCATGATCAAAGAGGTCCATCGTTTAAAACCAAGGGAACAAAACCGTGATTTATATGTAGAATCGCTACAGAAAAAAGAATGATCCCAGTTACCAAAATAAAACTCTTTATTCTGCAATATCTGGCATAAAATTTGCTTGTCTAGTGATGAATTTTACAGTTTTGTTCTCAGTATATGCTAAATTCTAAGTCTTTTTATTAAGGTATAAAAACTTTGCTTCTGTTTGCATTTATTCGGTTTATAAATGTTTCCCATTTTTCCAAATCTCTTTGAGATCTTTTGGTTAAAAATTATGTATTATAGGGGGTCAGGGATTTCGCTCAGTGGCGTAAGTGCCTGCCTGGCAAGTGCGACGTTGTGAGTTTGATCCCCAGTACAAAAAAAAAATGGTATTATAGATATTGTGCATATATTTGTATACATATAACTGTTATACAATGTATGTGTAAAATAGGTATAGTTATATGCATATACATATACATATACATATAAGCACACAAAGGTTAGGAAAGGAGTAGAAAACAGTTCAACCAACCTTGTGTTGTGTCCAATTTTTCTCATGGTATATTTTACATCCACCTACAGAATAATATTTCATAATATTAACTACTTCCTGCCCCACTGTTTTATATTCTGGCTTTAGGTTAAAATGGATCTTTAAAAACTAGAACTTTTAGAAAAAGATAAACTGTTTTTCCAACTTTTGATGCTAAGAACAGAAACTTCCCCTGACCGCAGCCTTGGCACAGATTAAGAGTCTGGGTCCAACCCTGACTAAATCTACATATGTGTATTTCCGAACTTCTGTTTCACTTTTTCTGTAAATTGGAGTCCCTGGAAGGAGGGAACATAATAGCCGCCCTGCTGATTTGGCTAAATCGTGAATAAACCTGTGTTTCCACTTTCATGGGCTTTCTTCCTACTCTTGATAGCAAGAGGACAAATAAATCCAGACCACTGGGTATGAGATTCAGACCTTTGACCAAGTCCCTGGTAACATGGCTTTTTGCATGAGAATATGTAATATTCATAATGATTATTTTAAATGGCTACAGATTATTCATCAGTTAATTAGCCATTCTTGTCCAGAGTGGAACATTTTTGAACTCCATTGTTGGTACAGTCGCTTTCCTTGCAGTTTTCAAGTTCAAAGTCCGCAGTGCTGACCACCAACACCCTGTATGATTAATGTGTGATATGACTTTGATTTCCCTTGCTCTTCCATCCTCGTATAATTTTCTTTTGACATGAAGTGAAGATGACCGGTAGGGCCAGGTGGTTAATGACCAGCCAAGGGGCTAATTTCCTCCATCACAATCCAGGAGTGTTGGATCTACAATCCCAAACTTTGGGTCAGGAAAACCGGCAATTACCTACAGCAGGCAGAAACTTCTTTTCAGTTTCCAAGTAGCTTACAACTCCACACAACAGATGGGAATCTGAGCCAATTCTGAACTCCTCTTAAATCCTTAAGCACAAGTTTTCCACAATGAGAGCTGGCAAAGTGTATCTGTCTTAGCAGGAGGTGTCATCCTGTAAATCTTTAGATATTACGTCCTTTAGATATGCTCTTTTCTAAAGTCCTTATTTTGTTTGAATTTTCTCAGCTATAGGGAATTAAGAGATTTGACGCAGCCATGCAAACTGTCTTGCATATGATGATTTGCAGGGCAGATGAGGGTGAGTGGGAGCTTAGGCAGGACTAGGTCACTGCGGCTGGCAGGCTGGCAGTTCTTTCAGGGTGCTCAGGGAGGCTATAGCCACAGTGCTGTTCACTGGCACCATGCATACAGATTTTCAGAGCCAAAATTTGGGGCTCTGGATGGTGGTGGTACAGGTGGTGCTAGTGGTGGTGATGAAGAGGGTGATGGTGACAGTAGTGGTGCTGGTGGTAGTGACTGTTAAGGTGGTCGTGGTGATTTCTGACACTTGATCGTCCACTCTGTTTAACACTTCATGCTTGCTATCTCACTTTCTTCC
Source organism: Dolichotis patagonum (assembly GCA_004027295.1). Taxonomy (NCBI): domain Eukaryota; kingdom Metazoa; phylum Chordata; class Mammalia; order Rodentia; family Caviidae; genus Dolichotis; species Dolichotis patagonum. The sequence goes on along the minus strand of PVJX010001417.1, from coordinate 124,928 downwards.
CAGTAACACTGTGCAATATGCAATGTAATAAAAAATTTAGCCGATGTTTAAATTTAAAAAAGTTATCACAGTAACATCCACATTGCTATTAATTCCCTTCAAAATTCTCCCTCTTTCTTTGAGCACACTTGCCCCATGTTCTTGGCATTTTCTGAAGCAGTTCTCGAGGTATTTGTTCATGAGTATCTTCATATGCGCTGTTGTCTCCGCCTTGATGTCACGAATGAATTCAGAACATTTACCATTCATGGTCATTTTGACTTTGGGGAAGAGCTAGAAGTTACACAGTACAGATTTAGTGGATAAGATGTAAGAGGCTGTACCCAAATGTCGCTATGAGCCTGCCTGTCTGTTAGATGACACTCAGCAGCGGCATTTGCTGTAGTTTTTATCATGCCTCATAAAGCACTCACAAAAAAGGACTTCCAGAACTGCTGCTTCAGAAAGTGGCAAGAATGACAGGATAAATGTATTTTAAGCAAGGGAGGAAGGGCATCTAGAGGAGAATGTCTTCTACTATAATATTTAAATAGTCACCATATTTTGATCAGGCGTTATAATCATAACTAGTTCCATTCTATGGATAAAGAAATTGATTTGACAAGTTTAACTATAACTAACACACTACTGTACCTAGGAAATGGTATAGCAATGATTCAGAGTTTAAGCTTTTTCATTTATGCCAAGGAGCATTCACTATGACTAATGCATGCAGTCAAGCTGATCAAGACTGAATAGACAGGGGACATAGGAAAAAGGAGGTCAATTAACCTTTGACTCCCCTTTACAAAGGGCTTCAAAGGTAGAGACTTGACAAGTATCTCCAAAACGCATGCCCAGAGCTACACCAAAGTACTGAGAGAAGACCGTGTTCATCACACGGCTTTATAGTTCAGCTCTGCTTTTTGCTGTAATAAATTGTCTGCTCTTCCTTTTACATTAACACCCTTTCTTGAGAATAGGAAATACTATCACCTTTTTTTTTCTTTTCTTTTTTCTTTTGGTCTTTTTGAGACAGGCTATTGCTATGCTGTTCATGTTGGCTTTGGGCTTACTTTGTAGCCCAGGCTTGTGTCAAACTTACAATGATCCTCCTGCCTCAGCCTCCTGAGTGCTGGGATTACAGCAGTGAGCTATCATGCCTGGCTTCTATCACCTTTGTGTAAGTGTGCAAAACTGAAAATTTGTACATGTGAGCATTTAAAATATTCATTTTATATAATCATGTGGTCACTAGTTTACTACCAAAGACCTCAAAAACAACTCAATGGTCATCCAGACCTGTCCAAACTCTGAGAGATCTCGATCTCTTCCTACAGTTGCTCCAGCAAAAGCAAGTTGTATGTGTGCTTTAACTGTAATGCAAGAGGAAATATTAGGGAAGCATTTCTGTGCAATTGTGTGAGGGAAATCCTGTGCATGGGGAGGCAGGAGAAATTATTCCCACTGTGTCTTATGTGTGGATGGCACTACCTATGAGTCCTTAAGCATCCTTAAGATTTTAAGAACTGGTATCGGTGGGCCACATACTCTCTATTGGTGCAAGGCTAACAATCAGTCACCAGAGCTATCATTATGCTGCTGCTGGGATGCTGGTCTCTGGGCTTCTGGGCCTCTCTTTTCTTGTGCTGCTACAAAAGGCCTTGCCCATCCTTTCTGCCTCACAGCCGGCCAGCCACACAAGCGACAGACTACATGTATGAACAGGAGGGAGCACATCAGTTAGGTTTCCTACAGGTCAGGTCATATTTCTTTTGCTAATAAATTTTATTGGAACATAGCTGTGTCTATTCATTACATAATGTCTTTCGAGCTCTACAGCAGAGTTGAATAGTTCCAACAGACACACCTTATTGCTCACAAAGTCTAAACTATTTACTAGATAGGGCCATATGTAAAAATCTTGCTGACTCCACATTCACAGGATTTTTAAAGAAATGCATGTTATTGGCAACCAAAGCATGGCAGCTGCCACACAAGTGAGCGTGGAATCAGATCTGAGGTCCAGCAGGCACTGAATGAGCACGAAAGCACATTCTCTATTCCTGGTACAGCCTAAAAGTGACTCACTCTGGTAATGCCTTGATGAAACCCTTTGAGAGATTCTGCTTGAGAGTCGTCCTTTATGTTGTGCCTGGATTCCATACAATGACAGCTGTTTGTTGCTTTATGCTGCTAATTTTTGGGATAATTTGTTTTAACACCAAGTGCATTTATTAGAAAAGAAGAAAGTCATGAAATATCCTATCTTTCCTTAATAAATTAAAAATAAAAGATAAAATAAAACCAAAAATAGAAGAAAATAACAAAGATCAGAAAATGTAATCCCTTATCAAAATGTCAACATCATTTTCCATAAAAATTAACATTTTGATGCTTACATTTCTGTAGGAATAAAAAGACTCAGAATGGTCTAAACAACTTTGATAAAGGAACAAAATTAGAGCTTCAACCCTCCCCAATCCCACAACCAAGGTACCAATACGAAGTCCCAAAATAGAAACCCACATAATGGACAATTGATTTCTGGCAAAGATGTAAAAGCAGTTAAGTGGAGAAAGGATTGTACTTTCAGTAAATATACTGGAGCAACTGGATATCCACATGCAAAAATCCCAAACCTTATAGCACATCAAAAATTTCTTAAGACATCCAAAAGTCAACTCAAAATGGCTCACAGAGGTTAGTTAAAGTAAAGGCAGATTAGGCCCGGGGTTTACCTCAGTGGCACAGGTGCCTGCCAGGCAAATGCAAGGTCATGAGTTTGACCCCCAGTACCATCCCCAAACAAACAAACAAACATTAAAGTAAAGGCAGGTGTGACCTGAGATGTTGCTTTGGCTGAAGTCATTCTCTCTGGGACAAAAAGACTGGGACAAGGTGTAGAAGGGAAGGAAGAACCTACACAGGTGTTCAGTGAAGGGAGGAATTGAATTTGATTCTGAACAGGCGATGTGGATGAAAAAGAAGGCCATTATGCTTCTTCTTTTTTAAACTATCTTAACTATTTTTTATAAACATTTACATACCCACAAACATGGTTTTTATTTCAACGTGTCACACTAATGAAATAGTATGTTTATATATGTATATGTCTTATTTATTCCACTAATAAGTGTATTCTCCAGGTGCATCCATTTACCTATAAAAGTACCCAGTATATCATTCTTTATGGCTGAGTAGTATTCCATGCTATAGAAATATCACATCTTTTTTTATCCATTCCTCAGTAGATGGGCATTAGGTTGTTTCCAAGATCTGGCTATTATAAACTGTACTTCTATAAACATGGGTGCCTATATATATAGTTGTGGTATAATGTTTTTAATTCTTTTGGGAAGATACCCAGAAAGGGAATAGCTGGGTCAAATGGGACCTCCAATCCTAGTTTTTTGAGGAATCTCCACATTGATTTTCACAGTGGTTGCACTAGTCTGCATTTCCACAAACAGTGAAGGGTTCCTTTTCCCCCCACAGCCTCTCCAGCATTTGTTATTGGTTGATTTCTTGGTAACAGTCATTCTTTCTGGGTTGAGGTGAAATTCCAGTGTTGTTTTAATTTGCATCTCGTCGAATGACCACTGCTGTTTAACATTTTTTCATGTATTTATTTGCTGTTTGTACTTCTTTATCTGAGAAGTGTGTGTTCATCTCAGATGCCCATTTTTGGATTTGGTCTTTAAATCTGGGAGGACTAATTTTTTTGTGTTCTATGTATGTTCTTGATAGTAATCTTTTATCGAGGAACAGCTGGCAAACATTTTCTCCCAGATTGTAGGTTGTCTCTTTACTGTGTTGGTGGTTTCTCTTGCTGTGCAATGGGGTAATTTGTTATGCAGCAGTGAACTAACACAACTGCACCTCTTTAGCTTGGCTTACCCTTTCATAGTGAATGAAATTTCACCTCCTAGATCAAAGTCCTAATGTATTCTGCTCTAGCCTGTTCTCCAACCTCAAATGGAACCATGTAAGGTCTGGGACAACTGCTTACCTTGCGTCTGTCCTCTGGCCATGTGGTCAGTCATACAGATGTCACTCTTTCTGGCTAGTCCTGTATCTTACTTAATTTTATAGCCACAAAACCTAATTTCGTGCCTGTTATTCATAATGGAATGATACTAATAAATATTGAGTGCTAAGTATCTTAGGACAGTATGTGCATTATTTATGTGCATTAAGTACATTATTTAACCTTCATGATGACCTTGACCAGTGTTATTTTTAAGCCTATTTACTAGAAGAGGCAACAAAGGTTTAACAAGCTAAGGAATTTGCCTTATAGCCCCAAGTCCTAGAAAAGGTCTGTTTATCTTTGTGCTGCCCTGTTGACCCATTGGCTCTGCAATGCCACTCCTGCTGAGGAAACCCACGCCCTCACCCATAAAGTGGTAATGATGATGGCCCTTTCCTGTATCTCAGGGTGACTGCCTGGAAAAACATGAGAAGTGAGGTCATAATTTTAAATTCTCAGTAATTGTGGAATCCAAAGACCTCTTAGGTGTGACAAATCTGAAAAGTGTTAGAAAACCAGGCAGAGGTGGCCTGGAGTGGGAGCCCAGCACCTGCCTGATCCTCTTCTTGCCCCTCATCCTCCCGCCCTTGCCATCACTGTATCTCCGCCTCATCTGCAAAATCCCCGCAATAATGGTAGGGAAAAGTGTTGGGACAAAAATACTTCACATTTGCACACTGGGCATTTTTATTGGGACTGTGTCTGTGTTCTGTCCTTTCTAGCAAACTCTCTTTTCAGCATTTTGGTGATTCTTGACTTCTTAGTCTTGTCCTATTCCAGAAAGCATACTGGATACCTCCAGGCTAGATTGCTTGTCCCAGTTCTCAATTCCCACGGCACCCTTTGCATCTCTCACACAAGAGAAAACTTTTCAAAGTTGAACCCTGAAGATGTAGAAGATGGTTACATAAAGGCATTTGATTGATTTTAGTTGAAAAAAGTGAGAAACATTATTCTAGACTATTCTATGCTAAAATCTAAGCTCCATAAAAAAGTTGCCCAGTGTTTATTCCAGTGCCAAGAATATAATGGACGCTCAATTAATCTTGAATCGATTGTCCTTAAAAATTTTGCCCTCATTCTACCAGATTTAATATAGCCTGTTCAGACTAATAGAAACAGAGGTGATGGAATAGTTTCAAAGTTAAGATGCCTGACTCCAGTCAAGTCCACAACGGTAGCCTTGTAGGTATGGGTTCCCATGATGTTCTTGAAAATAGTGACTTACATTGAGAATTTAAGTGGCTTCATGGTGCCACATCATCAGTGTCGTGATTTCATCTTCAAGGACAAGGATTATCTTTATGTTCTGATCAGACTGCAGACAATGACCCTGGCTTTAAATTAAGTCACTTGAAACAGTGATTTTTACAGGAAAATAAAAACACGCTCATGTTTCTGTATGGATTACTTATTTTGTCTTGCTTCTTTAAATGCCACCCGAAAAAAAAAATAAGCAAAAATCCACCAACATTGCCCCTGAAGAATGGCAAAACCCAGAGACCAAAAACTTTATCACAATTTCCTTTCTGATCATTTATGATGAATCAGGTAAATTGGCCATAAGGTACCAAAAACCCTGATGCATGCTGAATATCAAAACCAGAAAAAAATTCTGCCTGGTCATCACTAGGAAATTGTGTGTTGTAAGTATTTCCCACCCCTGCCTGGCAATCTGTCTGCTTTCCAAGGGAACACAAAACTCTGCAGACATGATTTGCCTCCACTAGATGACTATTCAAACCTGACTCAAACATGACATGCTGAAGTATTATTTTTATCCTTTCTTCCTAAATAGTCATCTGCCATTAAAGAAAGCAATTTTCCACAAAATATTAGAGGGACTTCTAGTTGTTCATTCATATACTCATTCATTTTTCCATTAAACAAATGTTAGACTTCCATAAGAGTAAATAAGGAAAGTGGGAAGTTCTCAAAATTTTGCAGGTCAAGGAAAGTTTGCTAATTTGTAAGCTAAAATCAACAAAATAGCCCCACCTTGTGTGGTATAGAATGTAATGCGGAAACAGTTTGTGGAAACAATCCAAAATCAATTAAAGTAGACTTAAGCAGTTGAGTATATAAAAATATGCAGGACAATCCACAGGTCACAAGAATATTTCTAGAGAGTAGCTAAGGGTAGAAACAAAACCAAACTAGAAACTATTAAACTGTTAATCTACTTTTATTTTACTCAATGAAGTGAATACATGATGGATTTAAATCTCAAATTTTTCAGTCCTTCTTGTTTTCTTAGCTGGATATAGTAGTATACAAACTGCATAAACTAATGTGTGCTTTGGAGAGACAACTCCTGCTCAAGCCAGTGATAACTGGAAATGGAACCTATAATCTTCATTAATAAAATTAGCATTTTGTGATACACACCACAGCAAAATGCATGACTTATTTGCCACCTGCTTTTGAACAATCTGAAGATTTCTTGACAGTATTCATTTTTGGTATGGATGAAGGTGGAAGATTCATCACCAGTAGTCAGCATACTTCTAATCTTCTAGGTAGGTGAAAAGTTTTCAGACCAGTTATATTTTGTAGTTAGTGGGTGTGTTGGTGAATTTTTTTCTTAAATAAAAGCAGACAGTTTATTTGAAGGTTGGGAAAGGGTGGAAGAGAGAGAGACAGACAGACAGACACAGACAGGGCAAACAGCTACTCTGGATGAGTGGGGAGCATCCGAAAGGAAAACACTTCAGTAAGTGTTTACCAACTGGACAAAGAGATACTTATTATAAATAAACAGTATACAGCACGATGTAAAAATAATAAGCAATATTTTAAAAACCAATAAATTTTGTGGGCCACTGATTTTCCCAGAAGGACTTATGAGCTTTGTCATAGTCTTCTACTTGTAGTCAACTTACCATGGCAACTGAGTAGTAGTAGATAAAGTTCTGATGTGAATGTTGCTTAACAGTTTTACTTAACAATTTAGAAGAAAGTGAAACAATGAACATATGTGAGGATTTCACTTGTTCATGAATTACATGATCAAAGTTTTGCTCAATCAGATAATAGCTTTTGGATAATAGAAGAAAAATATCCTCAAGGAATTATTTTGTGTTACTCTCATGTAACAGCCATAGACTCAATCTACTTTTTTAAAGAAAATTTTTTTAACACTAGGGATTGAATCTAGAGTCTTCACACTAAGTTATGTACCCATCTCATTTTAATAGTTTTTGAGCTAAGCTCTAAGTTGCCCAAACTGAGGTCCAACTTGAAATCTCCCTATATCAGCCTCCCAGAGTGCTAGAATTGCAAGCATTTTTCACCACCTCTGGCTTGAGTCAGTCTACCTTAACGCTTACTCACACTGACATTTTCATCATATTCTTAACTACAGACAACCAAAAATCAGTCCTGGTTGATAGTATTTGCCACTTTCCATGACGTAAGTGCTCCTGCCGTGTCTGATTTCAAGCTAGCCATGTTGAGTACCGATCCCAGGTGGAAAGAAATGTACAGTAGCCTACCATTATATAGTATTTCTCCTACACAAATTCAATACGGTAATCTGAGGAAGATAGCAAAACAAAATCCAGAAAATGTCTCAAATATTTTAAAAAATTATAATTTAGTTAATTCTGTGATCTAATTTCAAACATTATTAAAGTCTCACAGAATTTCTGAAATTCTAAAATTCCAGTCACTCCTGGCTGGATCTGGCACAAGCTTTCAAGGCTCTGAGCTTGAAGGACAAATGTTATTTCCCAAGAAACTTTCTCTCGGCCACAGGCCACTACCCTCCCATTCACAGTGACCTGAAGGCCCAGTTACCCCATCTGCGAGTTAATCAGTCTCAAAGGGGCAGGGGCCTGGCTTGAAAGTCCCAGTAGGAAATTAGCATTTAATGAAAAGCATACGGGGGAAAAAATGACTCTAGCAGAGTCAATGAATCTTTAGACAGTACTTGGTGTCCTGGCCTATAGAATGGCAAGAATATTGCTCTTACGGCTGGGATAAAGCTGAGAGATAATTATACAAAGGCCTTAAAATCATGCCTCGGACACAGCAGATCCCCATCGCTTGCACTTTATCTGAAGATCACGGCAGAATCACTGGACCGGGTTCCATTTCTGAACACGGATGAGTCAGTTGGGGTACCATTTCCTACTTCCTCATGCCAACAGAGGGGCAGTTTTCAGATGTGACTCAGCATGAGTCTGAGAAATTGTAGGCACAGTTGGTTTTCTTAAATACACGGAAGACTGTTACTTGGCTGCCGGGGATGACTACCCTCATCTCTTGTCAGAAAGGACCAAAACCAAATTATAAATTTGTAACAGGATAACCTTAGCATACACCCAATAGGTAACTTCCAGTGGTAAAAATTTTATGTAGGACTCTTCAGAAGTCCATTAGATGTTGGAAGTTGGGAAGACTCAGCTACCTCTGTGTAACCAATATAGATACAGGCTCCTGTTACATGAAGACAAACACTTTCAAGGACTTTTCGAAACCTTCTCAATATGCTGCCCCACATTTATGATTAATTTTCGAATACTAGACCTTTTTAGATTCTTTAAACCATTTTTAATAGCAGAAATTTAAAAACGAAGCAAAACAATACAAAACCAAAAAGGTTTATTTTCCTTTTCTATATGTGAAATTGGGCTAATACACATTTTAAAGGTTTGTTGTATGAAATGAACTAAAACATTTGGCCGTGGCCTGTGCCTAGCATATGTCTGGAAAAACACTGTGACAGCTGATGCACATGGCATTCCTTCTCCTTTAAGCTGACTCAAGGTTAGGTGAGGGGCTACAGACGGAACACTGATGAAGAGGCCAGCGTCTTCCTGTCTTCTAAATGCGTAGGTAGCAAGCTGAACTGATATAATTTCCCCTCCTCCTGATAACAGTATGTTTTTCCAAGAATAAAACAAACAAACAAACCAAACAGTCTACCTATGGGCATGGTTATTAACCAGACCAAATCTCAAAGGAGGAAGAGATTCTAGGTTTTCACTTACTTTGTGTGCATATACAGAATCATATATATAAAATCAATGAAATTCATTTTTTCCTTGTTTTCAGGTTTGCTGAGGGTTAATAGTTAAGCAGCAATTTCAACAAATATTAAGAGTTTCAAGCACAGAAGGGATACTAGAACACCTGGAGTCAGCCTAACCTAAACTATAATCTTACACATAGAATCAAGAGTACACAATCATACTGTTGAGAGAAAATAAAAAGAAATATGTGTCTCAAAGCCAGAAATATTTTTTAAAATAGTAGTTACAACTTAAAGTATATGAAACTAAAATAAATGATCTAACATATTATGATGAGAATTCAATGTATTTGTGGGGAAGTCACAGAATTTAGCCCAAAAGCATTTTAAAGGGGTAAGGACTTGATTTAATACATTGTTAAATGTAGCATTGCTTGAACTAAGAGATTTTAGTTCTAGTTGCTTTATCATCACGTTTCATAAGAATGTAAGCTGGATTTCTAAGTAGAAACACTCTAAATTGAGAAAAAACCTACAATATATAAAAATCAAATATTGGAAAGTTGTTAAAGTAAAAATCTCTAACTGTGAGCACTGAACCAGTTACCTAGGTTGAGTTTTTACAAGTAATAACAATAAGTGTGTCTGTGTCTGTGTCTGTGGGTCAAGCTCAAGCAGGAATCAAGGATGTAGAATTATTTCTCTCCTTGTGAAGTTTATATAAGCTACACTGGAACTCGACGTGTCTGTGAGAAGAGTTCCTTAAACAAGAGCATCTGTAAGTCTGAATGCACATGGCCATACCATAGTGCATACATGAGCTTGGAAGGAACGTTAAGGAAATCTACTGGGTCACCCTCGCTTCCCAGACTGTAGTGGGACAACCCTTGCGGAGAAGAAGAGTACACGGAATTAGTGTAGGCTTCTTCCTTTTTCTGAACAGTTGCAAAAAGAACTCAGATTTTTTTATTTCAAAATGTTCTTACCTCACTAGTAGGTTTTGACTTCATCACAAGTACACTGGAACTGATCTGCAAGTTCTTTTCCCAAAAAAGGCGCCCAAAGTCTTACATCCCAAAGTTCTTAGAACTTCACACAGTTGAGCAATGGTTAAAAACAAAGCAGGAAACCCAGCGAGGGTTCTCTGGAGTGGGGTGGGGCAGCAGGTTGTCTGTGTGCTAGCTGCTATTGCTTAACAAGGCCAAACACTCAGCACTCCCTGCCACGAGGTACGGTAATTACATAGTAAATACCGAGGGCTGTGTACCTTCCCTTTCAGAGGACAAGAGTGGCAACCTGCAGTCTCTGTAAAGCTTTTCGGATTCAAGTATTACAGTGCTTTTCGGCCCAGGGTGAAAACCAACCCATTGCTCGCCTTGTATTGTAGGAGTTAGTGGCCCTGATAATTAAATTTGTGAATGGACAAAAGTACTTTGAAAAGTTCTGAAATGAAGCCGAATGTCACTGTTTGTTTGCATGTTATGATTCATAATTTGTCTTTATTGCTGATGGAGGGAAAAAGATGTTGGAACCAAGTCTGTGGAACTGATAGGGAAAAAACCCTCATAAATATGTATATCGTTTCTGTTGCTCACTGCAGCCCTACTCTGCTGAGTCATTTCAAGTGAGTCAGTTTTAAAAATCAGGCTTTTAGTCTATTGAGATAATTTAGAATCTCAAAGCAAATATAAAAGGATCCTAATGTTAAAAGACTTCAAAGATATTGATGTAGATTTTAATGGTTAAGGAGAAATGATTCTAGACCCATAGTCTGCCAAAAAAAAAAAAAAATGTACACACACTTCAGCACTTTGCTGTACTAACATGCCTGGAAGCGGATGGCCACCATTTTGAGTACTTATAATTGTAGAGGCCAAAGGTAATTTGTATTAATCTTATGATATCTCAATAAATTTAGCATACAATATTTATGTAAGTTTTCTTTTCCTGATGCATCTTTTTTCAGACTTTGTATATATACCTGTATGTCTAGCACGGTACTGGTCATTGTGGAAGAATGAAAAAGCATGACTTCCCCTCTCTCCAAAGATTTTATAATCTGATGAAGAAGCCAGATCCTACACATATGAAACAACCGTATTAAGCATAAAACAACATGGTACTAGATTCTTGTAGGAGAGCAACTCAGTCCTGCCCTGGCTCCCACTGCATCCATGGTCTGGGCCAAGGGTAATAGGTCTACCTTGCTTTGGCCTTTACTTTATTTCACCATCAAGAACATGATGCAGCTGCACAGAATTTAGTTTATTAAACCCCAGGGATAGGAGTGATCAACTAGAATCCAATCAGAACTAGTCAACAGATAGAACTGATGAGACTAGTTTTCTACTAGAGTAGATACATGGCAGCAATGGTCTTCTTTGGTAAAATTAATAGCTGAATTAGGAAAAAATATTCAAGAAATAGATATCATTTAAGAGATTCAGGTATGCAGCTGGGTTTCTGTGGTTCTGTGATAAAAGGGAGCCAGAATCTAACGAAGCCTGCCATCCAGACTCTTAAGCGTGCAGTGTGAGGGTGGGTTCCTGGTCCAGTGCAGTACATGATTTCTGGGGCCTGAAGCTGACTACTGGGAGTAATAATCCGGGGTCTGGAATGCTGTCAGCTTGACTCATACACAGTGGACCCCCCCCCCCAGGGGAACTTCCACATCTGTGGCTTCACCTGTGAACTGAATCCCCCCCCAACAGTTGTATCTGTACTAAACATGCACAGACTCATTTTTGGCATCATTTCCCAAAGTACATAGTATGGCAACTACTTAGATGACATTTGTGCTGAATTGGGCATTGCAAGTAATCTAGAGAAGATTTAGTATATGGGAGGATGTGTTGAGGTTACGAACAAATACTATGTGGGACTTGAGCACCTGACTTTGGTATTCACAGGGGTCTTGTAACCAATCCTCGGCAGGTAACAAGAGATGTATCTTTTCTGTAGTGTGATGGTACAAGGATATAAAATAATAGATGTGAGAGACTTAAAGTTTTACAGAACAGATTGATGCAATGCTTTAAGTTTATTTGCTAATTAACGTAGTTTAAAAAAAAATATGCACGAGGAGAATTTGACCTGAGATTGCTTTGATTTTATCTTGGCAGGGACTATGCTGAGGAGTAGCTATTTCTCACCCATTTTAGGCTTTCCTGTGGCTTCTGATACCCACATATCTACTTGTTACCTATGCTTAATTGACTTTGATTTTTTTTAATGCTCTAAAGACCTATTTTAAAGTTCAACACAGTTTTGGCTTCAATATCTAGCCACATGGCTGACTGTATATCTTCTAAGTTCAACTTTACTTGCATTAAATAAAGATAACACCATCTACCTACTCACTGGGTTACTGTAAAAAGTAAAGGCAATTTTATAGGGTTGCATCATTAGTTTCTCTTTTCCCCATCTCTGTCTCATCATTACCCCCTTTCCATCCCAAAAGAAATATGAAAATATTTGCAGAATTGAAATGAATACCCTTTTCTCATCCACTCTCCAATTTTTAGTTTCTTCAGTGAAAACATATTTTGGAATTGTAAATTCAATGACTTCAGTCTATCTTAAATTTGGATGCCTGGAATTGCCAGAGATGCGTAAGTCCTTTGGCTTTTCCCTTCTAATCCTTTCTCTTTTTTAGTATTCAGGGCCCATCCTTACTCTCCTCCTGAGTCCCTCATGTCCATCCAAACTTCCTGGGCTCTCCACGGATGATGATGGCTTTGGCCCCACTCAACCGCACCTCAGACTTTCCACTTTCTGATGTCCTCTTCAATCTCCCTTTTCAGAGTATTGTAGTTTTCTTTGTAGATGCCTTTCACTTCGTTGGTTAGTTTAACTCCTAGATACTTCATTTTTCTTGATGCTTCTGTGAATGGTATCTTCTCATACTTTCTAAGTTCATTATTGGTATACACAAATGCTATTGATTTTTGTGTGACTTTGTATCCTGTTACATTGCTGGAGTTGGTTACAAATTCTAAGGGTTTTTTGGTGAAATTCTTTGGGTCCTCTATGTATTGTATGAAACCATCTGCAAATAATTTCAGATCTTCCTTTTCTATATGTATCCATTTTCTTTTCTTTCTGCCTAATTGCTTTGGCTAATGTTTTGAGTTCTATGTTGAATAGAAATGGTGACGGTGGGCATCCTTGTCTTGTTCCTAACTTTAGTGGGAATTCTTTTAGTTTTCCCGCATTTAATATGATAGCTGTTGGTTTGTCAAAAGTCGTTTTTATCAAAGTCAGGTATGGTTCTTTTATACTAATTTTTAGTTATCATGTAGAGGTTTCAGATTTTGTCAAAAGCCTTGTCTGCATCTATTAATATGATCATGTGGACTTTGAACTCGTTTCTGTTTTTTAATTGATTTGTGTGTGTTGAATCATCTCTGGGATGAAACCTACTTGGTCACGATATGTAATCTTTTTGATAATGTGTTCATTTATTTACTAATATCGAGCTGAGGATTTTTGTATCTATGTTCATTAAGGAGACTGGCCTATAGCTTTTTTTTTTTTTAAGTTGGGTCTTTATCTGTTTTGGAATCACTGTGATGCTGGATTCCATAAATGAATTTGGAAGCATGTTGTCTCTTTCAATTTCTTTCAAGAGTTTGAGGAATATGTGTGGTATAACAGCTTTAAACATTTTGTAGAATCCAGCAGTGAATCCATCAGGTCCTGGGCTTTTTTTGGGGGGTAGATTCCTTATTACTATTTGAATTTCATTGCTTCTTATTGGGTTGTTCAGCATTTTTGTTTCTTGAATTAGCTTTCCTAATTTGATGAGTCCACGGATCTTTCCATTTCTTCGAAATTTTCAAATTTGTGGGGATAACAGTTTTTCAAAGTTATTATCTTCTAGATTTTTAACAGCGTCTGTTGTGATTTCTCCTTTATTTATTTCTAATTGCACTGAGATAAGTGCAACTCTCTTTCTCTTGATAAGTTTGGCTAAGAGTCTATCTGCTTTATTCTTTTAAAGAACAAGCTCTTTGATTCATTGATTTTTTTTTTGTCTCGCTTTCATTGATTTTTGTTCTAATCTTTATGATTTCCTTCCTTAATTTCAGTTTGGGTCTCTACTGTTGTTGTTTCTCAAGTATCTTAAGGTTCCTTATTTATTTGAGCTTCCCATGTCTTCCTAATGTGAGTTCTAATTGCAATGGACTTCCCTCTTGTAACTGACTGCCTTCATAGTGTCCCAAAGGTTCCAGTAAGTTGTACAGGAACTGCCATTAACTTCCAAATGTTTAAGAATTTCTTCTCTAGCCCATTGGCTGGTTGGTTGTTTAGGAGTGTTTTGTAGTTGTTGTTTTGATTTTTGGTACCAGGGATTGAACTCCTGACCTTGTGGTTCATCAGGCAAGTGCTTGTACCAGTATTTGTTGCATAAATATTTAAAAGGGTTATTTCTGCTTGATGGATTATTTTCTTAAATAGATGTAGTGATCTTCTTTGATGGATTATTTTCTTAAATAGGATGTAGTGATCTTCTTTATCTTTTCTAATAAATTTTAGCTTGAAATTTACCATGTCTTGAGATTAAAATTGCTACTTGTTTTGGGAGTTCTGGTTCATAAAATATTGTTTTCCAACCTTTGACTTTTTGTCTATGAATTTCTTTTGATTAGATGAGTTTCGTGAATGCAACAGACTGTTGAATTTTGATTTTTGACCCAGTCTGCCAATCTGTGTATTTGAAGAGTTGAGACCATTAGAGTTGAGAGATTATTATTGAGATGTGTTGATCATTTACTATCACCATATTCTTTCTTTGTTGGCTACTCCTTTTTCTCTTCCTGTTTTATTTTTCCTATTCATTGCCCTTGATTTGTGTTTTCATTTCATCTGGTTTAACTTTATTGGTTTTGTTGTTTCTAAAATATTCTTGAATGTTTTCTGGAGTGCTGGTTTAGTATTCATGTATGTTTTGAGTTGTTCTTTTCTGTGAAATGCCCCTCTCCTCCCCCCCCTATTTTGAAGGAAAGCTTTGTTTGGTATATTTATCTGAGGTGGAAGTTATTGTTAGGACTTGAAAACTCCACTCCAAGCTCTTTCTGCCTTTAAGATTTGTGTTGGGAAGTCTGTTATAATTCTAATGGGTTTAGCTTTATATAGGATTTTTTGTTTTTCTCTGACACCTTTTAAAATTCTAGTTTTTTGTTGGCTATCTGGCAATTTAATAAGAATATGCTTTGGTGAGCTTTTTCATCACAGTTGTTTGGTGTTTTGGAAGCCTCACTTGTATGTTGACCTCTTTTCTCATACTGGAGAAATTTTCTGCTAGAATTTCTAGGCAAATGTTAACAATTCCGTCTGCATTATCTTCTAGCTTTTCTGTAATTCCAATTAGCCTTCAGTTGGTGGTCACCTAGTAGCTGCTGGATGGTCTTTTTTCTTTTTCTGTTTTTCTCGGCGTTTCTTCAAGTATTTTTTAATTTATCATTTTGTCCTCAATTTCAAAGACTCTATCTTCACATTGGTCATTTCTGCAATGAATAAATTCTACACTGTTTTTTAATTTCAGGTATTTTTGTCTGATATCTTTTTGAGTATATCTGTGGCAAATTTGTTTTGAACTATTTTGGTCAGCTATTTTTTTTTTTTTTTTTAATTTATTTCCCTTGAATCTATTTTGGGCATTTTGAGTGATATTTCTGTGAAATTCTGGTTCATTTCCTTTTTGAACTCCTCTAGTTTCTTCATCTCTTCTATAACCTCTTCAAAGAGTTTTACTACCCGGCATGTGCTTTCTTTTCTATTTTTGTCCCTTGATCCTCCCTCAGAGAGTTGGGAGACCTTAAGGGTCTTCAATTGCTTGCTTTCCCATGATCTTGTATATATATGGGTTTATTGTGACCCTAAAAATCCTGATATTGGCACAGAGAGAGGGTCAATTATCAGCCATTATTCTATCTTGGCTATAACAGTAAATTCAATAAGAACAATGGCATCAAATATCAACTGGATATTGATAAGTCCTAGGAACCACTCATGAATGGCCCTCAACCAGAACAAAGAGGACTACGATTTTAGTGAAGATAATTAGACACCCATTTAATGACTGAAAGTACTTCGGGCCATGAACTTCTGCTAGATGTAGGATGTCTGGATATCCCACATATGGTGATAAAGCTCAAACATGTGGCACCCATAAACTAAATGCCTTCTTCTTCTGGACCAGCCCATTTAACTCCAATACACTCCAGACCTGACTTCTCACAGACCCTGTAAAGCTTTGTGGTCTGAGTCAGTGCTTTCCAGGGGATTACAGAAAATCCCTATTCATTCTCACCCTCTCCAGCCTACCTCCTGAGGCTGTCTCTCACGTTTTCTGTGGTAGGGCACCACCAGTTCAGAAGTGAAACTGTCTCTTGGGTGTTGTTTTCTTCAGTCAGGTCAGTCTACTGGTTGTTACTCCTGTTGCCCTGCACTGTGGAGACCCCAGGAGCAGGGGTTTTGTCAGCTGAGGCAGTGTGCATGGTCCTGGGTCTTAACAGACCACGGATGAGTATCATTTCCATGGCTGGGGACATGTGGTATAAGGAATGCTGTATTTCATCTATTCCTAAGGTAGTTTATAATGACTTGTAGTTTATTTCTTCATCATTTATATCATATTTCCCTCTGAGTAGATTTTGTCTCGCAGGGACAAAAGACAGAAGATTGTAAGATCTTCATTACCTGGTATAGTATCATGGATAAAGCAGATATGAATAAATGCTTGTGAAGTATAATGATTTGAATTTCTTCTCTAAGATTTAGATTGAAATTCAATTGCCTCTGTGACAGTATTAAAGGTTTTAGGGTAAAGGCCACTGGGCTTCCTTGGCATTCTCTTATTCCCATCATCTCTTTTGTGATCTTCTTTGCCCATGATGGCCTCCACCATGTTGACACAAAGGGCCTCACCAATGCTGGCACATCAGCATTGGAATTTTCAGCATCTAAAACTTTGAGAAATAAGTTTCTTTCCTCTTTGACTACATGGTGACTACTGTTATAGCAGCAGAGGCTGGACTATGAAAAGGAAAATATCTAAAATGATCATTAAACTAATATGCTAAGAAATGGGGTTAAGGAAAATTAATTTTCACAGATGCATTAGTTTATGATAAACAATTTAAAAAATATATTGGAATACTGTAATTCATCTCTGTTTATATTATAAAATTACATATTCTTAGGGCTCTGTTTGCATGCATATATATTATATACATGTATATATATTAAACAACATTACCATTTAATATGTATTGGAACATCAGATAAAGACAATGGATTAAACAGTCATTAATTTTAGCCTCCTTGTTAATCTTACTAAAAGTAGTATATGTATTAAATGGACATATACACACATATAGTAATGCAGTACCTCAGTTCATGAATGCTTGTGTTCACAAACAACTTGGTTTGGCAAAATTTTGTTTGTGTTTGTGACCTCCACATCAGTGATGAACATGACTGTGGTCATCTTCCTCATACAAACAGGACTGTGGAATCCCACAATCATGGAACAAACTAAGTTCATGAACTGAGGAACCACTGCCTACTTCGTAACAGAACTAGGGGAGGTAACAACAGCATTTTGGAAGGCAGATGAGTGAAGAGTGTCTACTCAGTGTCTCAGTAGACACTGAGAAAGCTTAACCAGAACCATCAGGGAATCAGTTTCCAGCAACAGAGGGTCCTCAAAAGGTTCTGGGATTGGCTACAGTGGTGAGGCTGAGACTCAGAATGGGGAGATTTTAATAAGAAGCAGCTGAGTCACTTCTGTTTCCCTTGCTTCAAGCACTTGGGTGACCATAACTCCTCCATCTCAGCAGGAGCCTAGGAGTGTACTTTGTGGTGAGGGACAAATCAATTTTCTGAATTGATACACCAGCTAATGCTGAAGGAGGATTCTATATAAAGCAAAGAAGAGTAAGAAAATATTCACGCAGCATACTGAGATTGCTTTTATCTGTTCCTCACCTGTGGCTTCTAAATACTGGCAGCTAGGTGCTTTCTCCAGGGAAGAGTTTGGAAAAGCCTTCTTAGGAGAAAATCCCTAAGACACTGACATTGGATGTTTCCTAACAACTGGCTCAGCCAGTATGCTAAGACATTATCCTTATCAGATGCTATGTCCAGTGTCACTAAGTTGTTCACATGCTTGGATCTCTGTTCTCTACCCTTCCTTCTGAGCAGAATACCATAAATCACCAAGCAGCTGAGAAAAATGCAAAACAATTTGGGAAGAGAAGAACTATGGGAGAGAAAGAAAATGTCAAAAAGTATTTAAAACTCAGAGATAAAAGAAATACAGATGTCCTGTGTTTGCTTCATGAAGCAAGAAAATGATGTCATACTGTGAGCAAGTAGACAATGGGACAATGTTTTCAAAATTCTGAAGGCAAAAAAGGAAGAGTGAAAATGATTCCAAACATAGAATTCTCTGTGCAATTACTCCATCAATCAACTAAGAAGGTAGAATAGAGACATTTCTAGACAGCTGAGTACTGAAATAAATTTTCCTTCCATTTATTTTTTTTCCTTAGGGAGCTAATAGAGGATATGCTCCACAAGGAGAAAACAAGAAGAAAGTAAAACATGATGCCAAGATATGACTGTCCCTCTAAAGCTCAAGTTGACATTTAATTTTCATTATAGAGGTATTAAAAGGTGAGACCTATAAGAAATAATTAGATCATTAGGGCTTTGCTCTCATCAGTGGGTTAATGTCTTTATTGTAGGACTGAGTTATCACAGGAGTGGATTTGTTATGAAACTGAGTTGGGCCCAGTTGTCCTCTCATATCTGCTTGGTTGTCCCTCTTTCACGTCACAAAGAGCAGACGCTCTCACCCTATACCATGGCCATGCTTCTGGACTTCCAGTCTCCAGAACTATGAGCCCAAAAACCCATTGCTTGTAAATTACCCAATCTCAGTTATTCCGTTATTGCAGCATAATATGAACTAAGACACAGGTCTACAAATAGCAGCTTTGACACAAGGAGAGGTGAGAAGATCTTAGGATAACCAAGCATGGAGATAAGCAGTCCTGACTGGCAGGGCAGAAGCATGCTGCTGATATAACTAAGAAGACACACGATGGGAAACGGATAGAATCACTGAACATCTTGAGAGACTACTTAGACAACTGGAAAGTATTTCAGTGTTTTGAATGAAAGGTAAGTACACTTTTACAAACACAAGCTGGCTTGGCAACAAATGCCTGTAGTCCCAGCCCCTGGAGAGGCCGAGTTGGGAAGATCTCTGCAGCCTGTGAACTGAGACCAGACTGAGCAATATAATCAGATGAGTCTCAAAAAGAGAGGTAGGTAGGTAGAGAGAAAAGGGAAGGGAATGCACACAAAAAACAGACAAAAAACAAAGGAAATTGAAAACTACTAACTCCAGGATGTTAAGTTGTGCTGGAAAGACACAGAATTTAGGATATGCCCCATATCTGAATATCATCTATAGTCATAAAAACATGAATAATATAAATTGAATATTTTTCTAATCAAAATGCAGATATAACTGCATTGCATGAATGGGAATCCATCTAGTGTGGATAAGAAGACTAAGTAACTAAGTCCTTATCTTCCATAGGGAAAAGTTAGTGCTTCAGACAGACAAAAAACCAGGAGACAGCAATACAGACTCAATGTTAAGGTAACAGTGTTAAGGGCCAAGTGAGGAGTTGAAAGTGGTGTCTTTGGGGAAGGGAATGGGTGGCAGAGGGGTTGGAGACTTCTCTGCCTTAGAAAAATGTGCAAATTTTAACACTAGTGTAGATAACTACCAATATGCACAGTATACTTCTAGTACATACCTGTGGCTGACTTTTAAAAAATGACTTAAAGTACAATCACTTAAATAGAGCTAAAGGTTCAGACAGAGCTGTAATAGTTTAGACAGAGTTAAGGAAAAGGCTTTATCAAAATAGAATCTATGACCTTGGTAAACAATTTGGGGGGAGCTTACTGTCCTTTTTTATAGATTGAGAGACTTGCACTGGACATTTTATAATGTTCCCTGACCGCCACTTGTCTATGTTTCTTGGATGTTTTTGTACCTGTACTTTTGAGCACAAACACAGAAATGTGAAACTGAAAGAATTCTCTAACTATTTCAGTGGTTAAAATGTAACAGTAAAGTCACAATCTAATGCTTTTGAATGGAGGAGATTAAGGCAACAAGACCATTTACCAGTTTGTTGAGAGCCCCTTGTGGCTGCATTTCTTCTCTCGTCCTGTGTCTGTACAACAGGAGGCACTGGAAGAGACCAAAGTTCCCTGCTGTTCAAACTCTGGGCTGTGATGTCAGGCAGTGCTTATCTAAAAGTTAATATTTATCTATCTCAGTGAGTTAAGTTCTGCTTGAGAACATGTGGGGGAGACAAAGAAAAAGTATATAAATGCTGGGAAGGTTTGCAGTAAAGTCATTGCTAATCTTGGTAGCACAGGCCAAGTCACTCATGGTACAAGTCTTTAGGTCATGCCAAGGGATAATGAGAAGAGTCTTTAATAACTCCACATTAGAACAGAGGTAAGGAGGAGTTCAGGATTAAGGAGAAAAATGAAGGTTGCCCAGTTCAGATCTTTCACTACTTAACTGCCTTTGTGACTTTGGGTAGGTCACTTAATCTATGCCTGTGGTTCCTCATCCACAAATTGAGAATATTCATTCCATATGAGCTATGAGAATGAACTCATGTTAATACCTGAAGAGCAGTGAGTGAGGATCTTTGATCTGCTTTCTTCATTACAAGTTGCAAAAAACATTAATTTGATTCATAACGCCTTTGGGTTGATTCATGACACTCTGTTCTTCCATCGTTTTCTTTTTTAAGGTTATGTAACTTGGTATTATGAAGGATAGGACATATAATAGCAGAGAATTTTCCCATGACAAAGTTGGTCTAGTTAACCTCAAAAGATTAAGGACCATACAGTGCCATTGCCTACCGCAGTCCCATTTGGTTTAATCTCAGATTACACTCATTTGCACTAATGTTTTGGATCGGACACTGAAGCTTTCCTGTGCTCGTCAAATTTATCTGGCACTCTCGATGTGCTGGAAAAGCTTCCGTATGGGTGTCAAATCAAGGAGTTCCACACTTTAGGGACACACTGTCACTCACTGTTTTTTGTTTTTGTTTTTATCCTAGATTCTCAACAATATCTGGCACAAAGGGAAGGTGCTCAATGAATGTTGAAGTTTAAAATGGAAAGATACAATGATGTACTACTTACA
Organism: Dolichotis patagonum; assembly: GCA_004027295.1. Classification (NCBI taxonomy): domain Eukaryota; kingdom Metazoa; phylum Chordata; class Mammalia; order Rodentia; family Caviidae; genus Dolichotis; species Dolichotis patagonum. The sequence continues at coordinate 103,676 of PVJX010001417.1, read as the reverse complement.
GAAGTTCTATAAGCAGACTTCATAGTGACTTGTAATTCTCTCATTCAAGAACGTAGTCTTTATTTATTTCATTCATTTTATTTTTCTTCTCTTTTTGTGGTGATTGAACGCCTAGACATTTGCACTGAGCTACATCCACAGGTCTTCGTGATATTTTTCTTTTGAGACAGGTCTCACTAAGTTGCCTGGCCTGGCTTGAACTTGCAATTCTCCTGCCTCAAGCTGCTGGAGTGCATTTTTCTATTTATACTAAAATGTTTATAGTTAAACCATTATATTACTTGCCACCAAATCACAGTATAATTTATATTTGAAAAAATAAAAGGCTATCATTGTAGAGATACAGTATTTTTAAGTATTGAGTTATTTTACTCCAAAACCCCATAAAACAAAAACCAAACAAAAACATAATACATTTTCCTCTCCACCTGAAGAGATCATAGTATACAAGAGAATTTGGAAAGGAAAAAAATATGGACTAATACATGGCTTTTATTTTTTAATGTGAAATCTATCTATCTATCTTTAGTGAAACATCTATTCAAGTCCTGTTCATTTTTAAGTCAGTTTTTTTGTTACTGAGTTGTAGGCATTTCTTATGTATTTTGGATTTAACCCCTGGTCATATTTATGGCTTTCAAATATTTTCTTCCACTCCATGCTTTGTCTTTTCATTTCATTTACTATGGGGAAGCCTTTGGTCTGATATAACCCTACTTGCTATTTGCTTTTGTCGCTTGTCCTAAGTCTTCAAGGTGCTAGGCTGTGTTGGAAGGAGACAGCTGGAGGGAAGGGAGGGGTTGAAGGCAGAGGAAAGAGACAAGACAGTCATTTAAACAAGGTTTACTAGCAGGTACCATAGGAGGAGATGGCAAAGGATTGAATGTTAGCCAGATAGGAGAGGAATAATGTGAAATGTGCCCCATGTCTTCATATTTCCCAGAATTGCTTGGGTTTCCACACTGACTGAGACATTCACGTGCAAGAATGATGGAAGGAAGTGTTACAGTGGGTATATTTTGCTTACTTCTGCTGGCCACCTTGTGTGGACCCACATGGTCGTTAGCCTTGTTCCAGTGTCCAGATGTTTTGAGGACATCTAGTGCCATTTTGTGGTAATTTTTGGTCTATTCAGATCTATCAGGTATGGTGTGACTCTTAGGCTACCATTTGTATAGTTTAAAAACCAACCTCAGCTATGGCAGTGTTCTTGAGTACTGAAATCATTTCCAGTTTCCCTTTTTGATTAGGTAAATGGAAGCAGCTCATCTGTTAGAGAATGTTAGAATATGTTAGAGTTATCAAGCCTGCTATTTCAGCCCTTCCAAGGATATGGTAAATATTTTATCCCTATAGTAGATTAAATTAATTATTCAATTTTGTTAAATTAACTTAGGGGATTTCATTTTGCTTGAAATAGCTAATTTCTGTAAATCAACAGACCCTGCGAGTGAGGGACATGTATTCTTGTAGCAGGAGGGAAGGAAGACAGGAAGAGAACATATAATTTACATGCCAATAGCATGCTTCCTATGTGACAAGATTGTCTCCAGACATTTCCAGATATTCCTGGGGGCCAGGTTTGTAACTGAGAATCAGTATTGTAAAATAATGCTGAGAATGGAAGGTGACTGGAGTTGAGATCCGACTAGAAAAAAGAAGTCTAAAATGGGTGCAGTGGAGGACAACAGAGAGAAATGACACAAAATAGATTTGGCTGAGCAATGTTATAGGACTAACTGTGATGAACTGTACGCACCAGTCCAGGATAACAGAGGAGCTTCAAGAGCTCTTTTACTCCTGAACATACATGATGAAAACTATTCAAAGGATGGACAGTCTGGTATTAATAGTATGTATGCAGTAGGGTCTGATTTACAAATGAGACAGACTAGATGTTGTAAATCTAGTGTCCAGGGTGTGTTTTTTCCACCAATTCATGGCCAACTTATCCTAACATATTGGTTGAGACTTGGCCTTTTGGGAATCCCATTGCTTTTAAGAACAAGGGAAACAAGAACATTTAGAGCCTAAAAATAACTATTATGTCCCCGTGTTTTGCTACTGTCTATAAAAAAGCAAATCAGGGCTTGAGTTAATTTCAGACTCACTTCTCCAAGAAAATCTGAGCCCAGTAGTTTTGGACAAGAAGGATACGGAGCAACCCTGTGATCTAACAATTCAACATCTACATATTCACCCCAGAAGAAGAGAAAAAAATGTATATATACATAAGAGTGTTAAAAGCTATCTTATTTATAATAGCCCCAAACTAGAAATAATAATCTAATGTCCATCAATGATATAAAATGCTGTGGTATACTTATATGACGAAACAGTAATGAGCAGTAAAAAAGAATGCGCTACACACGCAACAACATGGATGAGTCTCAAAAACACCCTGAATAAAATTAGCTGCCTTATACAAAAGAGATCATATGTACATAGAACTTGTTTATATGAAGTTTTTAATAGGCTAAATTAATTTATGCACATTTAAAAAGAAGTAGAGGAGTGACTGACTCAAAGGGGCTGGCAACAAGAATTGCCTGGGAAGGGGCACGAGATATTTTTCTTGGGTGCTGATAACGTTGTCTACGTATTTTGATGGAGATATGGGTTACACTGTGTAAGTATACTCACCAAATGGCACACCTAGATTTGTGAATTTCACTGTAGGTAAACTATACAGGAGGCGGGGGAAAAAACAAGAGGGAGACGATAAAAGAAAATAGAAAGAAGATAACTGTAAATAAAGATTTCACACATAGCTAATGCAACACATTTAAAAGTGTTTAGAGTAGAATGAACTGATTCCTGCCACATATTCAGAAACATACTTTTTAAAAAAAGTGGATCAATGTATGGATGGATAGTACTGCAAACATGTAACCCAATAAAATACTGTATAGGAAGTGTTACTTGTAAAGTCTAATTGGGGGTATGGTTCACACTTAATACATTTAGCCTTTCTGTAGCTTGGAACTATTCATAATAAAAGTAGCTAAGTGTGTAGGTTAATTTTTTTGTGTTTTTGAAGTATTCTATTAATTTTTAGGGGAAGAAAGGTACTCCACAACAGGTAAAGTATATCATGTGGGTCTTGCTGTTTTAATATATAGATCGTAGAAATGCCATACTTCTAATCTCCATCTCAGTGAAAACCACCAACAATCACCTCCAAGAGGACCCCACTTCTGCACATGGGGAGTGTGCCAGGCACTATACAGAGAAAATAAGCGCTGTACAGAAAATAGGAGCTACTGTTATTGTTTAATGAAAGTCTCCAGGATGAGCTGTGTCTTCAAAATTCAGATAGGTAGAAACTACAATGGGTGTCCCCAGGAGGGAACATCTTTGATGGTAACTTTAATAGAACTTATCAAGCCAATGTTATGAAAGTATGTGGATAGTGTGTGTGTGTGTGTGTGTGTGTATGTACGCACATGTATTCTTGCATGTTTTAAGGCTGTGTGTGTGTGGTACTGCTGATGGAATACAAGCCCCTGCCACTGAGTTACCCCCAGGATTTCTTTTTAATTTTTAATTTTTTTAGACTCATGAGACACGGTCTCACTAAATCACTGGGGTGCTCACCCAGGGCTTGGATTTGCAATCCTCTTGCCTCAGTGCTACACAGTGCTACGGGTGCTGGTGTGCATCACCACACCTGGCTATGGAAATGTATTTTAGAAAGAGGATACACACTAAAAGTCACAAAAAGGAACAATAACTAATCCTGTTTTGACACAGAGAAGAACTTTGTTCCTTTTCCCTTTTTTCAAGCTCCTATTTGATGCAATATGATACTGCCATCTGGCCCAGGAGTGTGACGGAGGCTGCTGAGTTTGGCACTTTCAGCTCTCTTGTGGCTTTTCTTTCTCAATAAGCCACTGACCAAGGTGAGGTGTTTGAAAGGCTGCATTCTTCCTTGTTTGGTCTATGGGTTTCTTGCAGGGCAGAGTGATCAGACATCTTAGAATGTCCATTAATAAGTGGTTTCAATGAAGCTTTCTGAAATATATTTCCTCGAAGGCTGCTTGGTGGCATGCTTGGGATTAGTTTGCTTTTGTGTGAAACTAGTAAACAATGTAATTACCAGGCTGTGTGAGAAGAGAGTAGGGAAAAATATTTCCACCTCTACCTAACAGCAAGAATCAGAGGCTTTGAATTTCAATTTGCATTGATAAAATGATACAGTGCTGACACAGCAGCACTAGAAAGAATATGAATCTTGTAAATATCTCTTATCATCCCTCAGTATGTGTGGGATGTAAGAGAGTAATTCTGGGACCCCCTACGGATACCAAACCCCATAGATGCTCAAGTCCTTTAAAATAAAATGGTACAGTTGTGACATGTAACTTATGCCCATTATGCCTGAAACTATCCCTAGATAACCTACAATAGCTAGTACAGTGGAAATGTAAATAGTTACATTGTATTTTTAGGGAATATTGACAAGGAAAAAGAGTCTATACATGTTTAAGAGATAAAACTTTAAAAATATTCAACCTAAAGTTGGTTGAATCTGTGGATGCAGAATACACGGATGCAGAGCGATGGTCGCACTAGGAAACAGGTACTAAATATGCCTGAATGAAGACGTATCAGTGACCTCTGAACTTGATTGTATGTCATAGTTGGAGGCCATAATTCAAACCAGATTCATAAAACAGTGCCCAGGTACTGCCTATTTACAGGTAAAACCAGACTAACCCCTTGTTGAGCACGTCAGGGAAATCTGTGTAGTATCTTTTATTTTGATGAATTTTTGTACTGTGTGCAGGATAGGACATTGGTTTGTGCCTCATTTAGGAATTAATTCCACTACAGAGGATGTGATGACATTTAAAGGCTTCGCTGAAACTAGAAACCTATGAGATCTGAAGGTGACTCTGGGGGGCTGGTGGAGAATACTGAATATGCAACAGCATCAACACAAAGTATTCATCTCCTGGGTAGATTTTATGAATTATTGATAAATATATCCATACTGTTCTGATGACCTGATTATGTCTTAATTTGGGCTTCAATAACAAAGTTCCATAAAATGAATGGTTTACAAACAACAATAACAACACCATGGATTTCTGCAGTAATGATGGCTGGGAAGTCAAAGATCAAAGTGTCAGCAGATTTGCTGTCTGGTGAGGGTCCCCCTCTATTTCATAGACTATCCTCCCATGGCAGAAGAGACTGGCTAGTTCTCTGGTGTCTTGTTTCCAAGAGTACTGATCTCATTCACAAGGGCTCCAGCCAATGACATCATCACCTTCCAAATACCACGAACTTAGGGTTAGAGTTTCAACGTATGAACAATGGGGAGATGTGAGTATTGAGGTGACAGCACTACTTTACCAACTCAGTGGTGCTGGCATGAATGGTATCTTACTTTTACATCAACAGAGCTTTTGTTTTTACTTTTAAAGACAGAATGTTCCATCAACACTCATTCTACCAGAATTAGAAACAGAAGAGTGGAATTATTTGCTTTCTTAGCAGAGAGAATTCAAATTTACACCAAGTTCCCATGCTTCTCACAGAGTTCCCAGTCCCCAGCTAATACAGAGGAGTGCTAGCTGCGCAGACACTGGACCCTAGGGACCATCAGCAGGTAGAATGGCTTCTACGTGGGCTGGGTGCTCTTTTGATTTAAGGTGAAATCCTTGTTTCAGCTTGTTAGAGTAAAAATACAGAAGCAACTCCCTTCGTGCACTACCATCTTCATGTCTGATGAATGGGATTGGCATTGATCATGATTGCTCTTGCTTCTTCCTTCTTACCGTGTTGCTGTGGTAGAGCTTTACTAATTAGAAACTTTTGTTATAGAAATCTTCCCACAGCACGTACTGTGATTCAGCAGGAAGAATGCTAAGGACAGAGACATCTTAGGCTGACACTCCATGACACAGGACCACAGGACTTTGCAGATGGCATGGGGTGTAATGGTCAATGGTGGCATGAGTTCCAGATAAGAAGTTTATGCATCTGAGAATGTAATAGGCTGAATTCATAACTTGAATCTCCTATCCCCAGTTCCTGAGTGCCATGGTTTGAATATGGTTTGCACCTCCTGACACTTACATTGGAGTTTAATTTCCATTGTGAGGAATTAAGAGGGTGGAGATAATCTGACTATGGTATTTAGAGGTGGGGCGTCTGAGAGGTGACTAGGATTATATAAAATTATCTGAATGGAGCCCTCATGATTGAATACTGGGTGACTATAAGAAGAGAGATTAGAACATACATGTGTATGCTCACACACACACATACAATCCTTATTTCTTGTCATAGGTTGCCTGTTGATGTCCTAGAACTTTGCTGGCAAGAATCAGACATAGCCCCTCAACCTTCGAGTGTGAGCCAAAATAAGCCTCCTTCCTTATGACTTTCCAAGTCTGTGGTATTGTGCTACTAGCATCAGAGGACGGACTAACACCCTTAGAATGTGACTGCATTTGGAAACAGAGCAGGTAAAGAGGGAATGCAGATAAAAAAAGGCTGTAAGGACAGGTCCTAATCCAATGAGGTATCCTTTTAAAAGAGGTGCAGACACAGACAGCACACAGACCAAGGGCCCACACCGTGAAGGTGCAGCTGGGAGAGGCCTCGAGAGAAACCCAACCCTGCCTCTCGATCTTGAGCTTCCAGCCTTCAGAACAGTGAGAAGATAAATTTCTGTCACTTGAATCCTGTCATATTTTGTTATGGCAGTTCTTGAAGATTAACACAGGGGTCTAAAAAATGTGACTTTTGCAAATTTTCAGAATAAAAAGGTCCATTTAGGTAACTCAGAGTTGTCTGACCTTATGTTCCCAGGAAGTTAGTAACTATGACTAGAAAAAAAACAAAACAAAAAGGGGGACTCTTAAGTTTAAGTTGCAAAGTGCTAGATTAGATAGTAACCTGGTTTCTTTGCTGTAGGACTCCTTAGCACATTTAAGGTGCTTATGTTCATATTCTTACTATGGCTTATAAAGCCTGGAACCATCTGTGACACCTTCCTTTCCCCAACTTTTAATTTTGAATCCACTGCCAACTCCTAAATATTTCTTGAATCAGTTTATGTCTATCTGTGCCTCCATCAAAACCTGGAGTATACCACATTGCCTGGCATTTTTATTACCTAAATACATCTTGAATTATCTCACTTCTGCCTGATGAATTGCCCATGTATTCTGTCTCCTGCACAGTCCACATAAAGCCTTTTGGATACATCTACACATACTTATTGAGAGCTCTCCAGTCAGTTCTTCACAACACAGAAGGAATAATTATTTTTCCAAGCACAGGTCTGACTACGCTAGCCTCCTGTTTTAAAAAGACATTCCTTAGCTTCCAGTTGCTCCTAAAGCAGGAAGGCAAAATTTCTATTCTTTTGTTCAAGCTTATCTTGAACCATCTTCCTTTCTGGGCTCCAGTTTCCTAGGTTTATTTTTAGACTCATATGGCTTTGGACCTCCCTACCTCAGGGCCTTTGCTTATGCAGTACCTGCTGCCTGGATCAGTTTCCCTACCTTTCTCAGAGAACTGTCCTTTATTTTTCTTATTGGGTTGAATCCTTTTGTTACTGATTCTCTTGTCACTACTGAAAATTTACCTTTGTGTGATTATTTGGTTAATCTCAGAATCCAACACTTCTAGACAAAATATTCTGAGTTTGTAGAACATCTATTGTAGAATACTCCATTCCCTTTGAAATGAATCACCTCTATCTGCAGTGCAATATAAAGAGGATATGATATTGGTTCTAAGTTTGGAAGATTAGTTAGGTATTTCACTCTTTTTAAAAAATTTTTTGATTTTGCAAGTTTTTTAATATAATGAGTGGCCACATACCTTAATAGACTTGCTTCATGGTTTCATTATGTCCTGAAAGCGCTGCTGTGCAGGTGTGACTTCTGCTTTACTCTGGGTCTGTGTCATTCTGATCCTACCTTCAGAAAGACGTAAGACTGCATAACTAGATCACGAATGTCTGGACTTCAAGAAGAAAGGCCAGCTGTGTCTATCAGCATGTAACTAACCAAAACATAGTTAGGGTTTAAATTTAAATAGGGTTCCGTGGGAAAGGGAGAGAAAAGTATTTATAGGTCACACCTGAAAAGAATGATAGCCACCTAAGAAAGTGAGACACTTTCACATGAATGAATTTTAAACAATCAAACAAACAAACAAACAGGAGTGCTGATGGAAGGGGGGACAGAAAGTACTGAGGGAGTTCAGAGGTGAGACTGCTTCCATAACGTTGCCTTGTGCAAATGGATGCCCTATGAAAAACCACACATCTTGTCAATTCATTTCCTCGCCATAAAGACCAACTCAGGAAACAACTTTTGTAAGGCAAATTATAAACTGGCATTTTCATTTTGAACAAAAGAAAGTGCAAAGAGTCTGACTCCTTATCGTAAGGGTAGACAACCTCAAGCCAAGGGCAGTATTTGTTCCTTTCAGGCCCGATCCTAGTTTGGTGGACTTAAGCCAAATAATGAATACTTTTTTTCCTCCTAAAGAACAGGATACTCTATTCACTTGTCCTATCAGATCAGACCCACACTGAGACCCCACCCTGGGTGTGCGGGATGCAGGCTCGGCGATCTGGGCAGCATTTCCTTCCAGTCCCATTATTTCCGGAAGGCTACATGCAGGCCAGAGAAATTGGATAGGTAAACAGTGAATAAGATCACACCCTAATACAAATGTCAGTAACATATGAAGGGAAGAAAAACACACACAGAGCGAGCAGGATGTGGGAGACTACTAAGGGCGGTAAGAAGCCAGTGTGACAGCGGAGTGCCTTTAAAATAATATACATAATTACCACATTTGGACACCACCTGACCTACATTAGAAAGATGAGAACTTCAGGCCTAAGGGATCACGTTAGATATGGCTCTGCAGAGAGGACGTTCGTATATGTACTTGGCATGAGAACTTGGTCTCTTAAAACCCAAGTACTAAGTCAGATTTTCCAATCTGGAGAGAGAAGCCAGGAGGGATACTGCTCTCAGGTCACAGGATTACTTGTGTTCTTCAATTTATTATACTTTGAACTCACAGTTTTCTTGATTTTTTTCCCAATAAGGATATATTAATTTTACATTCAAATTATATAATTTCATGATTTTTGTAGATTTGTAAAATTATCACAATTTTAGAACATTTCATTACTATCCAAAGAATTCCCATATAACATCAACTTTAATCATCAACTCCCAACTTCTCTATTCTTTCTACCTCTAGACAATCATCAATCTACTTATTTATGTATTTGCCTATTTTGGATCTTTCATGTAAATGGAATCATACAATGTGGTCTTCTGTGCCTGATTTAGTGTGATATTTCCAGGATTCACCTATGTTGTAGCATGCATTAGTTTTCCACTATTTTTTTTTAAATTGCTAATAGTCTACTGTATGGATGGATTATAGTTTTCTATTCATCAGTCAGTTAATGTTTGGGCTGTTTCCACTTTTTGGCTCTTATGAATAATGCTGCTATGAGCACTAACTAGTGTACAAGTTTTTATATGTATATATATCTTTTTTTTCTGGAATAGTTACCTCCTAGAAAAATTATCAGATAATACAGTATGTCTACATTTAAGCTTTTAAGTAACTGCTAGACTATCTTTCAAAGTGAAAACACCATTTAACATTCCTGATAGCAATGTAAGAGGGTTACAATGTTTCCACTCACACACCAACACTAATAATTGCCATCATTTTGATTATAGTCACTCTAATTGGTAGCTGTCATGTAGTAGTATACTTTATTATTTTTAATTCTTTTTTTTCTAATTATAGAAGTATAGAAATTAACATATAGTTACATTGATTTGATTCCTAGCTTTTTGGTAAAAAGAAACATGATGCATGCATCAGAATGAGCATTATCCCATTTTACAGAGAAATGGAAGCTCACAGAGTTAGGCAGCTCTAACACTGGAATGTGAATCCAGAGAATATAAATGCTTGTGCTTTTGACCACAGTCTTACCCCGTGTCTTAGTTACTTTCTTGTCACCAGGACAGACTACCTGACACCCACAATTTAAAGGAAGAAAGGTTTATTTTGACTCAGTTTATAGGGGCTTCAGTCCATAGTTGGCTGGCTCCCAGGCAGGGCAGATGGCATGGCAGCAGAAAGGAGAGAGAGGGAGATCAAACGATAAAGAAAGGAGGGAGACACACCATTCCAGATCATGCCCCCAGTGATCCATCTCCTCTAACCATACTTCACCTCCCAACATGACATTTAGCTGTAAACTCATTAGTATATTAATCCACTGATTCATATCATGTCCCCATGATCCAACTATCTCCCCAAAGCCATATATATGAGCACATGAGGTTTTGAGGGCCATACAGATATAAATCATAACTTCCTGCATCAGCAATGTTATGTGAATGCACGAACACACAAAGAACAGATGATATAGTCAAGGTATTTGAGCTTTAAGAATTTAATATGCATCTAATAATGAGGAAGATACTGGAGAGCATGGCTTTTGTATTATAATAATAGGCAACATATTATCTGTTGAGAGATTAAGGAACAGAGACAAGTGATTTCTGTGAAGTTGCAGTAACTTAAAGGAAGTCCTGAAATTAAGTAATCCACATCTGATTTATGACTTTAGTTTTAGTTTTTATTATCTTCTTTGGAATATAAAACATTAGCTGTCCTTGGGATATGGTGTTAAACATAGTGGAAATGTGCTAAATGAATTTTTGTTTTGGTATCAGCACATTCAAGAACAAGGTCAATTTCTCGCAAAGCAGCATACATTAATTAGGTTTTGTGATGATTTTTCACTATATAAAAAAGTTGATCTCTTTTTCTTGTAATTCCTGTAATGGAGGAAAAACTGTTTTGTAATAATTGGATTTTCTCTACAAGCAATTCTGGCAATTCCTCATGCTCTAGTTAAGTATTACTAGTAAAAAGTTCTTGCTCACTGGAACCCCTTTCTAGAAATCTAATCTGTGGCACTGCATGTATAGCTCTTAGATCTTTATCTAGACTCACTCTAGCATTCAAATTTGCATACGTGGCCCAATTAAACAGAGGAGTGCAAAGAACTGATCTTCTGAATAACTAATTCATAGGTATTGCTGAAAGTGATACATTTTTGTTTGGAATTTCCTGAACAGAAACTAAACAGAAGTTCCTGGAACATTAAGAATCTTAGAAGACATGGGCTAGTTTTAAGTAGGCCAGAGTTAATTCGGAAATGTAAACTACAGAGAAGGATGCTCATTATTCTAAAAATGTTTATCTTGGGCAAAGGACCCTTGTTATCTCAATCTTTAGCTTGCATTGGTAGAGTGCATTTGAAGGGCTCATTCTTCACCATGATGGGGAGGCAGTGAAGGTTTGTGTGGGGTGGATATGGGAAAGATAGGGCTTCCAGTTTTACTACTTTATTGATTTTGTGCTTGGCTTGAAGCACTCAGCAGAAAAAAAGGAGCATTGTTTCTATGAACTATACAAAGGAGAAGGAAGAAGGAAATCTTAGAAGGACGATTTCTCAATTTTATTTCTTGAAAGACGTTCTGTGGTTGTGTTTCTTCCAAAGCCAAACTTTTGTGTTCCACTTGACTGAAATGTATTATTCGCGGTCTAGCAGTATATGGAACTGGTGAGACAGAATCTTCCTAAACCACTGGTGGATCACACAGGAAATTTAGGAGAGCTGACTCTGCTGACATACCTTCGTCAAGTGACAGTACCGATCTTTGAAATGATTAAGTTTTGATATTTTGAGTTCCCTGAAAATGTGAAGTAAGGTATTTTATAAGGCACAAAAATAAATCAGCTACATTTTTGTAACCATTCTAGTTTCTTAGTATCTCTTGTTCTTCAAAGTTACACTTTCAGTCAGTGAAAATTGATGAGCAAGCTATTCCTCTGAGGTGAGCTGGGTACCCTAAAGGGACTAAAAATGGGGCTCTGGAGTCACAAGGCTCTAGGCTGAGTTCCACCTCTGTTGCAGCATGTATCAACTTGAATAACTAGCCTAACCCTTCTGGGTCCACTCCTTAATGTATACAAGTCACCTAGGATAACTGGCACATAGTAGTTGCTTGAGAGATGTTAGCTATGCCTACTTTCTGGACAAAGAAAACTCTAGGCACAAACATGATGGGGTCTCCCACTCATCCTGCAACACATATACTCGTCATCTCTATTTTACTTGGGTTCCATCTTTATCTACTGAGATTCTGAGCACTTACTGCTGTTAAGTTGAGGAGAATCAATGAAAAAAAGTCAGTCAAGCCGCAGCCATTGCCCTTGAGGGGAAGAAATACTTGATGATGATATCCACTGACTAACAGAAAGACAGCAAGCAGTGGGGCTGGAGTGGGAGCGGAGCAGTGAAGGGTGCCTTTCCAGGGCACTTGAGGCTGATGGAGTCTACGGACATGCAGGATGGATTTGCCGGGAGGAAGCCATTTTCAATGGATCTATGACTGAGGGACAGGATGGGGCTGGAGACAGGCAGGTGGCCACTGTGTGCTTGAGCCATGAATAGTACATGCACCTGGACTCTGCGAGAGGTGGGTTAGGGATCTAAGGAAGTAGAAACTGTTTGGCAAGCACAAGGTCTTGAGTTCGATTCCCAGTACCAAAAAAAAAAAAAAAATTCAAAGTCTAAATCTGTCATCCAATTACATATATTGTAAGAAATCACAAGGCTAATCATGTTAATGAATTACCTTAAATATTATAAATGTATGAAATATTAGACCTTTTTAAAATTTATCTGAGAATAAACTGAGTTTTATTTAGTCCATAAAATTTACATTTAATTTTAAATTTTCCCAGAATTAAAGCTTTCCCATGAAATTTGGAGTTATTTGCTTAGTGCATTTTGAGCAGAGGTTAGCTTGGGATTCAGGATTTAATTTTCTCTGTATGTAACTGCTTTACTGGGGACTTTGTACTTTACAAGGATTCAGTCTTGTCCCTATGTCCCTAAGATTCAAATTACCTAATTCTGAGGTCATGTGTGATTCTGCAGCCTTGCATACATTGCCTTGCCAATTGATCTGAATCAATGCATCCAGGCACCATTAACCCTACTCAGTCTTTTCCTTTCCTTGCATACAAAGTTACAATGCTGAGATAGTTGTTGTTCAAGTCCTTGGATTAGATTCCAGGTCATGAAAATCTCAGGGTCAGTCAGATTTGCTAATAAGTAGTACAGAAATAGGGACTGGTCCTAGAAGTAGGAGAATAACCAGGAAGAACAACTACAATAGCGTAATAAGTCAAAAGGGAGGAAAGAGAATTTCCAAGGGAAAGCCACACCAACATCCACAGCTTGAAAGATAGCAAGGCAGTAGGTATACAAGGTAAAGGAGTGAAAAGGACCATTTGATTTGTTCTGTGACATTTATATGTCACAATGTAGACAGAAACTGAGTAGCTACATAGCTAGAGTGAACTGGAAGTGCAGAATTGTAAATTGCATTTTAAATCAGCAATAATCCAAGAACTCTGTAAACCCTTTAAAATACATTTTTACTAAGGGGAAGGAGAAAGGGAAATGGGGAGTTACGGAAATGGTACCCCAAAGACTCAAAAAAAGACTTTGTACTTGTATTTAATTAAAAAGAAAAGTGTGTTTACTGCAAAAAGAATATAAATTCACTTTGTATTTTATTTTAATTAAAAGAATAGCGAAGCGTACATTCACCGAGCGTCCACTTCCTGTGTTATTGTCCTTAGAGGTTACAGATGCAGGACAGGAACAGAATCAATGGGTAAAGGATGCATTCTCCCAGAGGATGGGAGACTCCTCAAAACATCCATGTGAAAGGTTGATTCTGAAAGGAAGAGGAACCCCATTTTTCTGAGACTAGAGAGGAGATTAATACACATGTAGATGAGCTTGCAGACATGGGCAAAGTCCCGCTCACTGACCTCTGTATCTGCCAGGGACAGCCCGGGAGGCAGACAGGTTCAGACAAAGGTCCTCTAGGAACCATCCCGGAACTTCCCAGCAAAGAGGCAGTTTATACTGATCGGAGACCAGAGCGGAAGTCCTAGATGCTTCTGTCCAACTCTGATTCCCAGTTGAAGAGATCAGGCATAGAAGAGATTGCTAGGTTTTCCGCCGCTAGGAACAGGTCTTTTGGCTCTCACAGAACTGCCCCTTCCTCTTAGTAAAGAAGTACACATAGCCATATTTCTTTACCTGTTTCCTGACTAAGTTTTCCTCATTTTTCTGCTATTAGCATGTTAGCATGCCGCTTTTTCTGAGAAGTCTTCCCTGCTTCTCCTGTTCTTTAGTTCTCCAGGGACTCCTAAAAGCTGGAACAATCTCTTTGATCTTTCCTCATTGCATTACAGTTTAAATTCCATTTATATTTCAGGATTGATGGTCTTCTTTCCCGGAGGCTATTATGAGCCATACAGGGAGACAGGGATGTTTTTCACTTCTGCTTCCTGGTCAGCATCAAGCAGCATGCCTAGCATGTAATTAGTGTTCAATAAATAAACACAGTGTATGCATTTATAGACTGTTACATTAAGTCAACATCCCGAGGCTGTACCCATATTTTGCATTCCTATAAAATGAACTGCAGTATAAGCTAACAAACTAAACAAACTGAAACTTAATTTAGGAAGGTTTTTGTTTTTTTGGTAACAAATGGTTGATCCTCAGCCAATCAGAGGCGGGCTGAGAACCCGTCAGACTAGGGCTGCATAAAGAAACACCTAACTGTAATCAATGAAGTTACTTCCGTGTTTTAATCCTGATTGAGCCTATGAAACACTGCCGCTGGGGAGCAGAGCTCTCTGCTCCTCTTGTGGTTCTTAGCTGATGAATTGTTCTTGGCTTTCATAAACTGCCAAAATTATTTTGTTTAAAGTTTACTTTTACAAATACCAAATGCATGGTGTAGAAAAAATATTGAAAAATTTTATTTTCAAATTAAATTTTTGCATTGATGGGGAAAAATACCATGAGATTTCAAGAAGGGTGATAACATTTTCTAACACATGGGAATATGGCAAATGCATAACGTTAATCGAGTGATCAAACATTTCTGGACTATTGCAACTTTAAGTCCTTTACAGGAAAGAAATACACTTTGCTCCCAAGTCACTGAAAACAGAGACTTTTTAACATTAAAAAAGGCCTATTTAGACAATTAAGATTTTCCAAACCATACTATACTATGAGTATTAGAGTTCATTAAAATGTTGATGGTAACTAACGGACTTATAACGAAAGCACTGATCACATAATAAAAGTAGTCTCTGGGATAATACGTAACCAGAAAACTCAGCAGTTATTTTCCGCAGTTTCATACTTTTGAAGTTTTCCAGAGACATCTTCTCTTAGACCTGACCACCAGATATCAAATGAACTACCAATTTTTGGAGAGAAACTTATACACTCATAAACATCCAAAAAGAAAAGGCATCGCCAATGAATTAACCACAAGGTAACTGGTGAACACATGCATGAAGATTAGTACCGTACAGTAGGCAAATATTTTTCCATCTGCCACCCAAAGCAAACAAATGAAAATAGAGACTTCAAGGACAATTATAAAACCTCAAGTTTAAAGGAACAGTACACTTCTGGCTCCCTCTATATCTTTAACAGAAACATATATTTCCTAATCAGTTCCAACTGCGAATTTCTAGCAGGAAAGCGTTTCTTCCCTTGATTCTGAGGTAATTAATTTTTTCTTGTATTTTTTTATTCTTAAAACATTATGAAACAAGAAAAAGACTGGGTAGAATTCACTGACATGCTTGTTAACAATGCATATTAAGAGACACAAGTGAATTTACCAGCTTTTAATTATGCTTACAGACACTAACTTTCATGAAAAGTTTAATTTCTGTTCTACAAGTTAATATTTCTGTTAATTAAAATGTTCTAATGTTTAGGCAAACAAACTATACCTCCCCAAACGTCACAGCATTGGTGTAAAAATGCTAGGCAATACCTGGGAGAGAATAAGATTGCTGTTCTTACGCCAAGTCAGGGAAGGGGTCAAGTTACCAGGAACAGCGATCCTTGAGTTTCAGGACACGCTGATTCAAACAGTCCATCTCACTGTTCATCTAACACGTTTTGCATTTTATTAGAAAATTCGGAAATCACATCAAGATTACTGTAAGTGGTTGCTAATGTCTGAGCATAGCTGAAAAGGGACAGTGAGAAATAATCTTTTCAGGTTTTTCTCTTCAGAGGCCAGGTTCTGTGTATACAGAAATAATTCCAGTTCTGTTAATCACCTCTCTGGTGTGTGACCATCTTATCTTGGAATTGTCTACTCTTGCCTTGGAATGTTATAAGATCTATTGAGTAGCCATTTAATCATTCTCCTTGCTTACATGCCACGATGAACTATGCTCTGTTCTGTGCATTCTCCCCTGAATCCCACTCAGTCTCTACATGAAGTCAGTGCTCAAGATGCTTATGGGAAAGAAATTTCTGCATTTGAGTAGCATACAATACGAGCTTACTGAAAAAAGACTTAACAACCAACCAAGAGGAGAGAATGTATCAAAATACTAGCTTATGTAGTATAATTTGGAAACATGTCAGTTATGAAACATAACTGTTATTGTCTTTCCCCAACTTTAAGTAGATATGCCTAAAAGCATTATGTGAATACTTTAAATACTTACAGGCACCATCAGTTCACACAAGGTTCAAAACAGAAAAAGCTGGCTGGAAAGAGTTTAAAAACCAAACTTTACACAAACAGGGTCTACACAAAGTCTACAAAGTGAAGCAGATGGTTACACTAGAAAATGGAAATGTTTAAGTGGGATATGGAAGATGTTCAGTTGAAATAAATTAATAAAGTACTGGAAACAAGCTCACTAAATTTGCAAAATGGGGAGCGAAGAATAGAATAGTTTCCAAAAGACTGGCTCACTTAGGTCATGAACACCAGATGCCATGTGGAGCTCAGTGGAGACAAAAGTGCTCAGATTGGCTTCCCGGGAAGAGGAGAAGAGAGTAAGGCAGGAGACAGGAGAGCCAACACAGCCTTTACTGCCCCAGCGACTCCCTAATCACTGTGTGTGTGTGTGTGTGTGTGTGTGTGTGTGTGTTAACTTCCGGTGACAAGACAGGGTGGCACTAGCCTGGCCTGCCCAGTCATCCTAGCAACCTGAGAGGCTGAGGTAGGAGGATAGAACACACTGTCTCAAAATTTTTAAAATACAAAAATAAATAAAAGGGCTGGAGATACTGCTCAATGCAAAGGCCCTGAGTTCAATTCCCCACATTGGGGGAAAAACACATAGGGTATTTTGGGTTGTAGATAACCTAAGACAGTCACACATTTTCATGTCTGTCCCAAGAGGAAGCTTATGTCAGTGAATAAGGATCCAGAAGTGTTCACTTGGCCATTGTCACCACCCCAACAAGAGGTGATGGTCTGAAACACTGCATTGAGCTCACAATCAGGCCACATGTTTCTGTGAGATAAGAAACAATCTCTGAAACACACTGTGTGGAAAAACATCTGTGAGAGTCATAGGACTAGAGACCCCTAATACAACTGAGGGGAATCACTGAAATAATTAGTGAATTAAAAGTACAGTTTGAGTAACTGCTATTTTCTTTAAGTAGTTCAGGGTAATTCCTCAGCATATCCAATTAGGTCAGTGCCCCTAATTTAGAGAACAGGAAAAAGAAATGGAAAAGGAAAGACAGAGGGAGAGGGGGGGAAGGAAAGACTGAGGTGGAAAACGGGGGGGGGGAGAGGGAGGGCGGTAAAGACAGAGGTTGAGAGAATTCTGTGAATGCAAATGTGAGATAAATTCTTCGTCTTCCCTCTCCCCTCCCCCTCCCTGGATTTTAGTCTGGCCTCTTGGATCTGAAGTCTAATCAAATTCTGTCAATTGTTTTAACGAGTGCTTTGTACTATGTGTTAAGCACAATACTGGCTCTCCAGGTTTGAGCACATTATTTCCTGGAGGAGAAGGACAAGTTTACTTACTTGCCAGTCCAATAAAAACCAAGTTATTCACAGATACAGGGAGTGCTTCTAGAAACTATCCCAGACTCCAATTCAGCATATTCCTGGGTCTCACTCTTGGTTCTGCCATCAATTTAGAGCTATGTGACTTTAGCCAAGTCATTAACTTTTCTTGATGTCTGTTCCCTCATCTGTCAGATGTGAGTACTGAACTGAAGAATCTCTAAAGCCCTTTCTGAATTTAACACTTTTTGTTCAGAAGAGAGAGAAATCATTTTGAGAGATGTGATCAGAGGCTTTCATGGTACAAGCAGGTAGACATTGGGGTGATTGGCTCATTTTCTGTTAAATCTGTTTTTTCTGATTACGAAAGCACACTGGAGAGTACAAAAAGTCCAGAGTACAGAAAGGTCAAATATAGCTTGCAAATGGCCCTGTCCTCTCTACTTTTGTCTGTTTGGAATTTACTCTTCCAGATATTTTCTGTTAGGTACTAATTAAAATCACTACTATTTTATTAAAATGAAACACAAAATAGTTATTAATATTTTATTAAAATGAAACACTAAGTGCATTCTTCTTCTACAAATTTTTATCCTTTTTCATTATGTCATTCCATCCCATTTTTAAATCAGTACAGAGTAATACACTGTGCCTGTAAATTGCAGTTAACTAGTGTATATTGGTGACATATAAATCTTTGTTTTTAAATGGCAAACAACACTACTACAAAACTCCCTGCAGGTCCAGGCACTAAAATTCCATCTTGACCGTCTTACTCACTTCCCATTTCTAATTGCCAGGTCACAGCGATCTCACTTGCCGTTTTAGGAACCCACCCACTTCTCACCATTGAACTGCCTCTACTTTACTAAGGTGGAAAGTCCACAACATCTTCTAGTGCAGCAGCCCCTTCAAAATCTCCTTGTCCCCAAGCCCAGCCTTCTCATTTCCTACCCTACAGCCAGAAACACATCTTATTACTCCCTCCCAAGTTTAAAATCCTCGATTGCTTCTCTCGGTTCTCACGGTTCTTTTGATAAACATCAATCTCCATAATAATTGAGTCTTCTGTAATTTGCTTTAAGATTAACCAGCACGGATAGTCTAGTACTTATGATTTGTACCCTAAGATGCAGACTAAATGACATCCTTTAGCGATGGTTAGTGAGAACTTTACAGAAGGCTGCAAACCAGAGGTGGTTTGTTCACTTCTTTATTTCTCATCAGCACAAAGCACTTATTAGCAAAATTGATGTTAGCATTTACTTTGCCTTGATGAAGTGAGTGAACCTGAGTGTGGACTGGCGGGAATAGTGCAGACCACTCCCACTCTTGCATGGGCAGGGCTGATTGCAGTCATCCAGTAGCCTGGACCCTTCCCAGTGCGCCTTTCTGAAAAACCACCCTGACCAGCTGCGAGCTCAGACTGAAATTTAAACGTCAGCTCAACCCTTCTTTAGTAGAGTGTCACATGTGCCTTCAACAAACTTTCCAGGAAAGATACTGTCAGAAAAGTCAAGAGAGCATCAGGGATTTTATCAGGCACCTGGAGCACGATGCTCCACTGTTTTCATTCCTGCTTCCACCTGATGGGGGAATGAGCTAACCCTAGGGCAAATGCTAAGGCTGTGAGGAAGGTTTACATCCTCGAATACCTCTGCACTGGAGGTTTCAACAGCCACCAAGCAGGACTAATAACTCCAAAGGTCCAGATAAGCACAGGTTAGTTTATTGCTTGTGGCCTACCAAGCCCTGTGTGATCCAGCTTCCTCCTGCCTCTCCTGGTTCTCCTTGGGCTGCAGACATTTCCTGGAACACTATCCACTTCAGTTCTCTAAGTATGTCCTCCGCTCATCCATTCCTGCAGCTGCTTTGCTACTGAGACCCCACACATCCTCCCAACTTACTTGGATGTCCCTGGTCAGGGAGCCCCTCCAGCCTCTGGTCACAGCCCCCTTTCTTCCCTTTCAGGACCCGCAGCCACACTGGGACACGGAACTACAGGTTTGCAGAGATACTGGACTGATGTCTGTCTCCCTCTGAGGCAGAGCCCAAGTCTGGCTTATTCACCTCTGCATCTCCACTACCTGACATAGTACTTGTCCTGCCTACACACCTGTTCAAAAAAGGAGCATCTAGTCTGCATTCTATGGAACATTAATAACAAAACAGCCCCCAAACCAACCAAATAAACATGTCTTTGTGGCAGTAGGTTTAACTGGAATGAGCCTTACATAGCAAGAATACTTCACAATACTTTAGGAGTCTTTTGGTGAAGGTTTTGGGGTATTCTATGTAGAGTACTATGTCATTTGTGAATAACAGTAGTTTAACTTCTTCCTTTCCTATCTTTATTCCTTTTGTTTCTCAATCTTGTCTAATTGCTCTGTTTCCAGAGCTATATTGCACAATATTTTAAAAAATCCAATTAAACTCACAAAATGAAAGGATAGAGAATACATAAAATACCCAAAGTGAGTCTGCTGCCCTCTCTTTTAAATACTATAAATGTCAATTTGATTATTTTGAAAATCCTGCCTGGAATGAGTATCAAGGAAAGGTCACCTTCCTTAGCTCTCATATTTCCTTATGTTACAGTATTCTGTATTTCCAGCACTCATAACCTGTTTTGGCATGAAAAAAAGCTTCCTCAAAGAACTCTACTTTCACCTTGTTTCCTCACGCTGACGTCTGGCACCTACCCTACTCCATACTTACAATGCTTGAAGCACAGTTATATTTCAGAAGCATTTAAAACCACCAGTGGGCAGGTATCGAAGTAGACAATTTCACAATAAGGAAATGCATTTAGTTAGAAACTCTGGGCACTCCCATGTGTTCAAGCTTGAAAGTTCCGGTTTCTTGTGGCTATAGCCTAGGTCAAGGTGAGGTGAACTATGAAAGTTATGAGGTGCTTGACACCCCTCCTCTACCCCTTGCACCCTGGACCCCAGTCTGATCTATACTTCTTACTTTATATTCTTGTTCTCGAGGACACAGAGGCTGCGAATTAGATTTATGAAGCATTTGCCAGCTGCAGACTCTATCAGGTAGACATACCTTCGGGGAAGTAGTTAGTTTCCCAGTGTTACAGATGAGGACACACAAATTCTGAGACATTAGGTTAAATTCCTGAGTTCCTTTAAACCTGATGAGAGCCAGCCCTTATTTCAGTCCCTTCTGCAACAGCCAGGCCTGACTAAACAGGAGTCATGTCTTTTTCTCCTTTGAGACTCAATGCAACCAAACAGCTTTGTGCCTGGAAGAAAGAAGAAAACAAGGTACAACTCTTGCCCTTCAGTTGCTTCCAAAGGGCCCACGCTAATGAAATAAAACAGATGCTGAGCACGTGCAAACAGGAGTAGGGGAATGTAATGGGAAGAAACATGCCCACAATGGACATAGCAGTCTGTGCTGGAGAAGGTGACCATGATGATCTGTGACTTACAGATGTGGGTGTGCGGGCAACTGGCCCAGTCACACCTGCCTTAAGGGGCCCTGCAAAATGCCCCCTCAGTAACTTCTCCAGTTTGTTTGTTTGCTTTTGATTTTTGTTCATGGACTTCAGTCTTAAAGGATGATTGCCTATCAGGATTACAATTCAGTAATTCTGCTCTCCAAAGCCACATTAGCTTTTTTTTTTTTTGGCAGTGGGGTGGGGGGTAATTACATAAAAGCAGCACTCCTTTTGGCTCACTAACATGCCCATGCTAGTGGTAGTGTGTGACTGTCTTATGCTGCCTGACAGGACAGTCACCAGTGGTTCAAAGCCTAGACAGTGAGACATATGAATTACGGCCCCATCGTGAATGTATTAAATCCCTGAATCACGGGACAGCATTAAAAAAATAACCATCCTGCTCCACACCAGTGAGCTGTGACTTCGCTACCTTCTTGTTTTCAGCCTCACCTCCCTGGAGCTGCAGCTTAGTCCTGGGCTGCTGCACTAGATAACTCCTGGCTTTTCCTTTTGTAGAAAGCGAGCCTCACACTCAAAGCACAGGGATCAGGCCTCATCCAGTGGCCTGGGGCTGGGCCTCTGCCCACGTTGCAGTGCATCGCTGAAGCTTTTATTACATCCACTCCTAGAACACTTGGCTCCCTTCACCAAAACCAAATCCTAGTGACGGTCATAAAACCTGTACCATCAAGTTTAGAGGAACCTATGGATAAACTGTACTCTGTGAACCAAATCTTGATTGTCTAGTCAATTATCTCTGTTTTATGATTTTTTTTAGACTTGACTGTAGGTTTGTGCATTTTGTGACATGTTAGGTAGCTGCCAAACCCACATTCAAACTCTGGTCATCTTGGTTTGAAAATGTGAGCTCTCTTGACTTCCCCACAATGCTTGTCACTAGCCAGTAAACACCATCTCAAGGAAGGGAACTGTTTCAAAGTAATTTAGTCAGAGAAGGGCCTGAGGCATTAGAGACTTGAGTCCTAGTTGTAGGCTAACTTGGGGTAGCCTCTAGCAGGTCCTTTCCTCCCTCAGACCTTGGTCTTATCCATTAGGTAAAGGCCACTTGCCATGGTCCTATCATCTATGGACAGTTATAAAGCCTCAACTTAGTTGCTTAAGAAGCATAAGAATCGATGTGAAAAAAGTCAAAACCTTTTCATCTAAAGTAAAGGCTGTAGACTAGCTCACACTGAAATACAGAGTGTGGTTTGTTGTTATTTGATCAACATAGGGATTGAATAAAATTAGAAATCAGGTGAGGAAGAAAATCAGTTTTTTATGAAATATTTTTAGGTTTCCATGAAATAATTATTTCAAAATTACCAATATAAACTTTATGGCAGCTTTCTGAATTTGGCTCAGTGTATATAAAAGAAATCAAAGGCTTATTGGTTTGATATTACCATCCCAAAATCAAACAGAAAACCTCAGAGTGTTTTAGGGAACACAGAGAAAAGAGACTGGGCTTGGAGATAGTGGGGGTGGATTTACATTTTGGCTGGGTTACGTCTCCAACTCTCAGTGTCCTTGGCTGGCAAAGGGACTTAACACAGTAGCTGTCACAAGATAGTTAGGAAGGTCTGGTAACCTCGGTAACTATACAAGTAACTGCTGCAGTCTAAACAACTACCTTGCATCCTCCCAGAAAAACCTTCCCCACTATTTACATGGATATGCAGATTTCGAATTTAAATTTGGAATTGCCTCTTAGCAACAGTTGAAAATCTGCCATAATTCAAAGGATGAGAGCACCTGCTTTAAAACAAACAAAGCCACCATTACCAGAAGGTGTCCTTTTCCAGTAGTAAAGAATGAAAAGATAATTTTCCCACTTGAGTGTGGGAAACACAATTCATAAAGTGGCAACCCAGAAGCAACCTTGCTTCCCTTTTCTCCCGCCTTAGAATCCAAGCTGCCAAGTCCATGCCATGTTGAGATGACTTTCAGATTGGACCTGTCTCCTCCATTTCCTCATTCCTACTTTAGATTGGGCTGTGCTCACAGCACACCCGGACGACTGTAAAATGTCATACCTGGGGTGCCTGTGGTCAGTGCCTGTCCTCTCCCGGCCATTGTTGCTGCCTTCCTTTTGAGCTTCCCCAAGAAGCAGCCTTTGTGAGGATCCACAGGATACCATTGCACCACTGCTACTTCCCTCTGCTCTGGGAAACCCCCCATTTGCCTTGAGACCTGTGGGGCTGATTTCAGGTTCAGGGCCTGTGGTCTGGCAGGTCTCTCTGCTAGAAAGTCTTCAGCCTTTTTTGTCTAGTCTAATGCAACCCACTGTCCTGGAGCTCCCTTCAGTGCAGGACTTCTCAGACTGCCCAGGCTATATACTATATGGGGATATCACATTACAGATTTTGATTCAATAGGCAGGAAGTTGGAGATGACTCAATTTTCAACAAGCTCTCGGTTGCCATGACTGCTGGGCCATGGACCCCACTTTGAGCTGCAATGCCTTTTGGTTTAGTGTGTGTTGGGGGGGTAGCGTTTGGAGACACACAGACACACACATAGACTTGAATGCTACCTTTACCAGGTGTTAGCTTTGCAATCTAGAGCAAATAATTTCTCTTGTACAGTGGAACTATTATCTATGTTTCATCAATGATTCAAGGAATTTTTGAGATAATAGGTACTGTTCTTTTTGAATAGCTCAGTTACTTAAGTCTACATAAGGAAGCAATAAGATTGTTGAAAATGGAACTATAAGTGGCTTCTTTTGCCAAAAGAAGTTTGTTTTTGTGATGGAAACAAACTGTGTAGCTCTAGAGTAAGTGTAATCAGTGGGACCAGAATTGCACTGAAATATGTCTTATGTTTGTCTACCTGAGGAAAATGCGTTTTGAAATGATATGGAATGTGACATCAAAGACTGGAGTTGCCTAACAGTTTTTTTACAACTTCAGTTGTAAATACTATTGCTTCTCTATCTTCTCAATTGACTCACTTCTTCCTCTTACTTCTTCCTCTTAGGTGGATTTCTGCAGCAGCTGCCTGTGGTCTTGTTTGTATTTTCTCCATTTCATTCTTCCCACTGCAGCCAGAATGAACTGTCTAGTAGAGCAATCTTCCCTGCTTAAAACACTCCAAAGACTGTATGACCCTAGAAGATGGGGCCTGTGTACTCAACACTCTGGCCAATTGTGATGTATCTGGGTCAATACATGGGTCCTCTCCAAGCTCAGCAGGGCTTCATTTAAGTTTGGAGAGCCACTTTTGCACTGAGGAGGGCTCACTGCTCCTGGTAGAACTGGAGGCATTCTCATTCGCTTTCTGTTAGTGACAGTCATTGCTGCTCAGGCGTGCCTAAGATGCCTGACATCATCTGAGTCTATGTTTTGAATTATTTTAATTATCTGTTTTATAATACATATGTACTCATCAGCTTGGTGCTTTAAGTATTATTTTAGGGTAGGACCATTTTGATGGTTGCTAATCCTATGGAAAAGTCCAACCTTGGTGCAAACATAATATTCTCAGGTCAAAAGGAAATTAGTAAATGACACTTAATTTTTGGTATAATCTTTTCAATAGCATTCTAGGGATAATGATAGTAAGAAAAGCTACACCGAGGGCGCTAGGATGGCTCAGAAGTTACCTAAAAAGGCCACAGTGGAGTGACCAACTTGACGACCTCCAGACAGGTGAAGGCTCTAAGCCCGCCCTCCCCTAAGATAGACCAATTGCTTCCTCTTTATTTTTTTTTCTAGGTGCCTGAAAAGTCTAACCGAAGCCAGATTATCAATCTAATGCTCAGAAAAGGATGACAATAAGTAGGCGACACCATACGTACTACTTTACCAGGATTCAGAGTTGCCTGAAAAGTTGTGTAACTATGAGATTTGAAACACAGTCTGGAAAGAGGGAAGCAGCTCCCGAAAGGTTGGTACCGAGTTATTAGCAAACATGAGTCCTCTCTGAGTAGCAGCGAATGGGCTCCTGGGACACCAGGGATAGGGCAGCTCCAGGAGCACAGCTGATACCACCTGCTCTGTCCTTGGGCTGAGACCGGACTCTGGCCAGAGCTTAGCAAGGTTGTGATTCCAGGATCAGGAAGGCACTAGGTGAGAAGTTGGGGGAATTGTTTCATTTTTAGGATAACAGAATATGTTTAGTGTTTCTGCTGTTTTAAATTACAGATTAAAAAAAAGTTCCTTGGAACATAGCTAAGATTAGCCCTACTTCTCTTTGGATATGGCTAGGTATGTAAATCTTTAGAACCATTTCCTGCATGAGGCCCTGCAGCAAGGGACATGAAATAGCTTCTTATCACACACTTGCAGAATAAAGGAAGAAGCTGACTCGGAGGACTGGCGGACGGTCAAGGAAGAGGTATAAGCGGCCTCTGTATTCCCTACTTAATCAGTCTCTTCATGTCTTTCTTTTCTTTTTCTTTTACCTCCAGAGCTTCAAATTATTTAGTTATTTGTGTCAGGGCAGTGGTTTTATGGAAGGGGCCCATAAAGTATTCTTTAGGTAATTGTAGTTAGACGCAGAAAGCTTTAACATCTGTTTTTGCCTTCGTAGAAAGTATTAACCAAGACGAAACAGTAGAAAAAACAGCAAATATAGAATCCATTATCTTTGAAACACAGCAACCACTTCTGTTTCTTTCTCACTCAACTCTCCAATGCTTCTCTTCCTTCAGCAATTTCTCCTCCCAACAGCATCGTTACAAACACTCACCCACCGGGCATATGCCAGGGACAGAAGCGCTGTAATTTTGCCTCACAAAGTGACAGGAAGAAAAGAAACACCCACGTTTTTAATGATCTGAACCACCCCAGGACCATCCCATAGTCCTTTAAATTCACCGGCCGAATATTTACGCTTCGATGTAAAAATAAAACACACTAAGTCACTAAAGCGAGTTAGGGCATTTTTTTAAGTTATTTATGGTGCTGTGGGGGAGAGGGGGACTCATGATTTCTACTCCATGCTACTCAAAACAAAGTCCCCCCCCCCCCCCCCCCGGCAGTTTCTTCTGTGGTAAGAGCTTACTTCATTAGGGCTGCCGAGGTCAACCAGACCCAAGTGATCCAGCCGGGAGATGCTTCCCCAATTCTTCAATATTTAGCAGCTTGGGCCCATTTCACCGTTTGCCCCAGGCGCCTTCTCGGCCCCGCGCGCACCCTCCCCTCCCCCAGCCTTGCCGGCCGCCGCGGGGTGGGGGTGGGGACCGAACCCCGCACCCAGAGCTACCCCGGGACCCAGCGACGGCCGGGCCAGGCTCGGTTAATTCCATTTCCGTTTTGTTCAGAACCCCTGAGATGCTTAAACGCCAGATGAGGGTGCACAGAAACGAGTCCGAATCCCTTGCAGTTTTTCTAACTCTCTGACACTGCTTGGAAGCTCAGTAAGTCGGGATTTAAAAGCCAGCTACGTTTCCCGCAGCCAGGTCCGCGCCGAGGAAACTTTCTACACGCCTTGAGTTTTAGCTCGGGGTATGCGCGACCCGCTGTGCCTCTTACCGCGCCTTTGTGGAGTTTCCCCGAAGTCATCAAACTGCAAACTGCCGCACCCCATCCCCCCACCTCTTTTATTTTTTCTCTTGCAGGGCAGAAGGAAATTAAGAAATGAGGACAAGGCACAAGAGGAGCGGCGATCGCACCCCACGCGCAGCCCCGCCCCCTCCCGCGGCCGGCGAGCTCCCTACCTGGGGCCGGGGTCGCGGCGCCCCCCGGCGTGGCGGCCGCGGGCGGGAGAGGCTGCGCGGCGCCCGAGCGCGGCGCGGTCATTGGGCCCGCGCGTCACGTGGCGCGCGGCTCGGGGCTCGGGCGCCCCGCTCCGGGCTCCGCCAGCTCCACCTGCGCCCCGCGCGCTCCCCAGCGCCGAGGCTGCAGTGCGCGGCGCCCGCGACCTCCCGGAGCGGGGCGCGCTGAAGCGGAAAATCCGGGGCGCCTGACGGACACCTCATTTGCTTGCCGTCCTGGGAAACTTTGGCGCCTCTTTTTTTGTTGGAAAAAGAAAATTTCCTAGGATTGGCGACTTAAGTGTGTGGGTTCCATAGACGCTCATCCCGCCCCTACAGTGTCCCTCACCCTCGCGTACTTGGTTTCCGTGTTTCCTCCTCATTTCTGGCTTGAGGCTCAGAAACGGTGTGCGCACCGTCGCCTGTCTTCGTGGCTGGATGTTCCGGGCTGCAGCGGAGCAGGGTGGCGACCTCAGTGATACTCCCAGGAGAGTTGCACTTAATCGTCTGCGCCCTAAAATTCACCAAGGGAGTTCAGTAAACGCAGCTCCTGTTCAGAGCTCATGGTTCTAATCCGCATCCTCTCCCCTGCTCCCATTTCTTTTTCTGGGGAGTTAGGACGTGGGGTGTGACACGCCATCCAATCTGAGCTCTCGCAGTGGAGACCTACGTGGGCAGAAGGCCGGTTGCTTCATCCTAAACTTCCACTTAAGGTTTTGGCCATTCTTTTCACCTGCGCTCCAAAGCGCTTGTGGGGCTCGCCTGGAAAATGTGTTAAGCAACTGCGCCATCTAGCTTATACTCTTCCCCCTCTCTAAATTATTCAGGGAGAGTAAGGACAAAACGGGCTGTGGGAGAAGTGACTGGACCCAAAAGTATTTGAAGATGGGCCTGCTGCCCTTAGTTTTTCAATATGTCCTGTTAATGATTCTCACTGCGTTTACAGACATTTGCCACGCTCCGGGCAGGGGAGGAAACTCAGTGATTTGGGCTGTGCCTTTGTAGTAGCTGATCACTGAAGTTGTAGAGTTTTGAGGGAAGTTATATGTGGTTTAGAAGTCATTTTCAGATTTAAAAAATCTTGTGTCACAACGACTCATGTGTCTGACTTCCAGCTGTCGCTCTAATAATGTCCGCGGAAAATTGGTACAGTTATCAAGCTATTCTCACCAAAAGGGCTTTGGGATTTGTCCAGGGTTTTTAAGCATGGCTTCAACATCATTCTAATTCAGTCAAAACATAAATTCTTGGGCCCCTCTTTAGACATACTGATTCAGAAATAGGGGTGGGGCGTGGTGAACAAATTTATGGTCTAGCAAGCGATGCACAGCCCAGTTTGAGAACTGCTGCTCTGTGTTCAAGCAAGTGGTTAAGTTAAGTCATGCGGATAGCCAGGCACTCTGTGAGGTCAGAGGTGGTCTTGCTATTTGTCACCTCAAAGTACCAGTGCTGTATAGTTTTTCATATTCATATACTAAAACCAAACTCTTCATATGTTTATGCAAAGTAGAAGGTATGTTCTGTGCAGGTTACTTAGAATGCAAATGGAGATTTAGGGAATTTTGGTAAAAAATATAGAAGAAAAACTTACGGGTTCTTGATGCCCATTAGACTGAAAAGATCAGGATTTGCCTAGTTTTTTTTAAGATGTATTCATGTTTTTATTGGGATACAAAGTATTCCAGACTAATAACTCATAGAAGGTAAGAAAAAACTAATTTATTTAAGTGAGTACATCATAGTTCCAAATTTGTCAAATAGTTCTAAAAGAAATGAAAACTGTAAAAATTTGTAGTATCAGCTTACACAACCACAAAAACAACAAAAATTCCACCCTACTTTGGTGTGGTAGTAAGCAGCCCTGGTCTGTAATCCATCTGATCTCTAATCCATCTGATAAAGTGTTGCCTGCGTCATTCATCCCAAAATATCATTCCAACCAGGTCATTGCATTTCTCAAAGTCTTTTCCACTACTCCCCATGACTACTTAAGAAATTATAAAATCCCTGTGTACATTTGAAGTCATCCAAAATATACATCAACTCTGCATTTTTGCCCATGCAGCTCCCTTCTTTTGAAATACCTTTCTGATGTTGACAGGTAAATCTGACTTATTTGCCAAGCCTGTGTTTCCTCTTGTTCAGCCTTTTCAATTCCCAGGTAGAGTTAATTGAGCCTCTACTGTGTATTCTCCGCAGCTGGGTTTTGCTTTTATTAACTTTTTAATCAGTCCTGCACCTGATTGAGTTGTGTCTCTTACTGACTGTAGCATTCTGGACAGGAATCATGTAGAACTAGTTTTCATTCCAGGGCATAGTATGTTGGCTGTAGGAAGTATGCGGTGTTTCTGTTATTGATTGTAGGAAGGGAGATATTTAAATAGCAAACATCCAAGTAGTTTCTTGGAAGTTTACTTGCACCACACATGCAAAGCTCTGATCCCCAGCACCACAAAAGCAAAAATCTTTGACTTAAAGGATATAGTTTGGGAGCCAAGAAGATTCCTGGCATAGGTAATGGAATAGGTTTTGTGTGTGTGTGCGTGTCAGTGGGGAGGTGGTAAACTTTGAACAGAGGTTCTAGCCATATGTAGATGAGGGTAATAAACCTGGTAATTTTTTCTGAAACTTCTGATTTTAAGTTTCCTTGAGAATGACTGTTTTTGACAACTAGATACTGTATAAAATTTCCGCTTACTGCTTACTTATTACTCCAAGTCTTCAATGCTGCCCTAACTGAAAAATAATCAGCTGTGTGTACATGGAGTTTTGCAGACCCAAGAGGTTTAAAAACATGAATCTGAAGTCTTTCTTGGTCCTGCTCTCTCACCTGTGGTGAGTGTACGGGTGGGACCTCGTGGTCATGATCTTTCCCTTTTCTACCTCTAGCCCCAGAGAGAAGTCCATGACCCTTGAGCATAGAGAACTTGTTTCTTGTTTTTCTGTTATATGTGAAATCCTAGAAGATTTTTTATTTACTTTTACATAAGATATTTTATTTACTGTTGTGTTCCTGATAAATTGCATAACAAAATAAATAGTGACTGAGTGAATTTATCAATTATTTCTGCGTATGTAAAATCCTGAGAATTGGTAGCAACTTCCAGTGATCATCATGAAACCAGGCCGATTTCTAATCTGCAAATTAGAAAATACCTTATAGGTCATTGTCCATGAGTGTCTCCTGGGTACTGAATTCTATATTTTGATGGGCCTTGAAAAAGTTAATAAAAAGGCATTCATAATACATCGAATTCTTGTTCAGCTATTCTCCCTGGCCCTTTGTGTCTCGTTTTCTTCATCTGTGAAAATGGGATAGTAATAGTACCCATCTCAAATGGCTATTCTGAAAACTGCACAGCTTAGTACATACAAAACTGACAACAGTGCTTGTGCTTTTATAAACATTCCATGAGCATGAACAATTGTTCCTGCTACTGAGGGTTTCCATTTTTGCCAAAGATGGGGGAGAAAAACCAACAGGACACAAATCTAAGTGGTTTGTCTTTTATTCATACAAACAAAACATACACAAGACTGTATAATATTTGAAGACTGAAATAATTGTCTAGTGTAACAACTCTGTAACAAAATTTAACTAAATGTAACATTTATGAAAATATAAATCTCTGGGTAGTTCTTCCCAACAATACAAAGTTTACATAAAAACATTCAATATGAGCTATCAGTTGCAAACAAATTAGGAAAAATCATTCAAGTCACTTGTTAAACTCTATTGGTGTTTACACAGAACATTCACATACTACATTTAATCCATCTAGGAATTTAACTATTAGAAATGTGTGGCATTGAGGTCCAACTGACGAGGAGAGGAGTAAGAATGTGTTGCCTGAAGAGCTAAAAAGCGTTCACTCATACAATCCACCTGGGTGACTGGTACATAGGTCTGAGCTCTCTCTAAAGGACAATCACCTCCCTGGCTGCTAGCTAAACCAGGGGAGCATACTGAGAAAAGTCTTTCACTATGGAGTGGGGTGTTTATATCTGAATAGCATCTTTGAACTCTTACATGTTAATCTGCTTTCTAAAATGAAGCACAATTGATTTGGATTCTCTATATGTTATATAGTTTTGCCCATTAGCATTAACAATCAAAATTTCGCTATATTTTTCTCACATTACTTCCAAATATCCCCACGAGGGCTATAGCAGAGCCTATCACTACCTTTATTTTGCAGTTCACAAAAATAATACACTGGTAAGATTAAAGATCTGCCTAGGGACGTATAAGTTCATGGCAGAATTGGACAAAAACAGTTCCTTGTTCATTATACTTATTAAAGTGACTGCCACTTTCAAAGAAAACCAAACCAAACCACAACTACCAACCCCTATGAAAAGTTATCCAAAGACATGCCATGTGGAAAGTACTAAAGGAAGAAAATCAATTTCACTTCCTTTGTAACATTTTCTTTTAATAGATGAAGTAGGTATTAAAAAATATTAGATATCATTTCATAGCATCAGCTTTGAAATAGATAAGACTATAAAAGTCTCAGAAGAGTCCTCAGCATGGAAGTGTAACAGATGAAGCGTACATACAGTGTATAGAAGTAGGAAATTGATTACAAACAGGGACGATAAAGAACCTTTGGACACCCTTAAGATTTATGGAACATTTTAGCACAAAGACAGGCATATCCAGTTTGCCCAGAGTATTTGGTCATCTTTCTCCGTTTCACACAGGAAAGAAGAGGAGTGAGAGTAAGGCAAATGCCGTCAGTACTTCTGAGATGGCATGTTAAGAAAACTTGCTTTCTATTAAGAGATACTGCAGGGATTTAGGAAATAATTTATGCTTCCATACAATTAGATGGTTAGTACAGATTTTTTGTTAGTACAATGATAGAAATGACCAAGTGTTTTGATCAAATTTGTAATGCCCATTCTGTACTTCTTTACACTCAGCACAAATATGCATTTCAAAAAAGATGTGAAAAAATTGTGGTTTCTTATTAAATGTGTTCTTTTGCAGCCCTAGAAATAGTTTAAAAATCATATATTCCACTGTAGCGAAACCCTTTCATGCACTTGTTGCAACTGTGTTTTAATGAGGACTTACTCTCTCCATGTGCAGCAGCCCTATGAGAGTGGCAGTTGGTTCTCGTCTCAGTCCAGTTCATGGTCTCACACTTCATGTCTCCTGGGAACCTGGGAATATATCTGGGCATTTTGTTACATGATTTTGCACCGTTAGACCTTTCCTCTGCAGACTGGGTTTACACAGTTGTCAGGATCAGAAAATGTAAAGAGAGATTAAGGCTGTGTTTTACTTGTCACACAATCACTTGGAGTCCAACAGCTCTATTGTTTCCATGATTTCAACTGTTTTTTGTAGGACTAATGCCAGTCCAAACAGTGTACATGTGACTGTAGCCTCTGTCATCTGAACCAAGACAATCAACTGTACTGCTTCTTATCACACAGCTAATTTTAAAAACTTCTATCCTCTCTTTTCCAGGTGAAATAGCCATTTATGTACCTCTTCGAGAAATTTTCTAACAATAAGACAGCACTCAAAACTCATTTCACATTTCTGTGCATTATGAACATGTTAATAAAACAATACAATTCCAGCATCTTTGCTGTCTTCTAAACAAATGAGTACTTTATCATTTGTGATCCAGAAGACACTCTTCATTTTTTCCTTGTGTATGTGGATCACATATTTCCATGGAGCAGGGTAAATATTTTGTCAGTTATCAGGGCTGTAGCTGTGGCCCCTGGGTTCGAGGGCAGAGCACACCCGGTCATAACAAGAGTTGTGTTTCTTCGAGGGTGTTGCTTCGTTGGACTCTGAAGAGTCACTTATTGTGATAGGACTGTCTCTCGCAAAGACCTCAGTGGACTCTCTCCATAAGCAATCCACAGACACTTTAAAACAGTAACTGTTAGACTTTGGCCTGGATGTCTGGGTTGCATTGTTGAAAATCTGTCTGCTGTTTGACGTGGCGATCTTAATCTTCAGTGCGGCATCTACGCGGTCCACTACTGTGTATATTCCTATACTCCCATCGTCAAATCCCACAATGATGTTCAGGTGCCTCTGAGAGAGTGCAAGGAAAGTTGGCGTTTTGTACAGGGAACAAGCACCGATATTTTTGCCATCTGCCAGCCTCATTACAATTAAGCTGGATATTGCACCATTTTCATCCTCCTCTTCCCCATTTCGGAAACAAATATATACCAGGTAGCGACCATCGCGAGACAACCTCTGCCGCCAGATGACTCCAGAGGCATGAACCACCCGTAATTTACCACTGTGTAAGTCTAGTACGTTGATATTTTCATCTCCCCTAGATATAATGCCTAGCTTTCCATTGGGAGAAATTTCAAAATCCTCTAGATTTTTCAAGAAGTTGTTTGGAAGTTGCACTCGTCGACAGATCACCTCATCTGTCAGGCTCCAGAGGTTGACGGTCTCAGCTGAGGTGATAAACACGATGACATCGGGACAGTCAGGGATCAATTTAAAATTCACAATGGTAGTACCATCTTCGCAGCAGAATTTCTTGGTGATACTTCCTGTCCAAAGACTGACTGCCAACACTTTGCTTTTAGTCATTCCCACCACAAAGGTGTTCGCCGAGGTAATAAAGGCATTCTGCAAAGTAGCAAGGATGTTGCAGACCCTGTGGCCTGTGGCTAGTCTCCAAACCCTGGAGGCATTTTCCTCACAGAGGGAAACCACAAACTGGTCATTGTGTGTAATGAGCAGCTGAGAGATCCTCTGCCCATTGATTCGGAAGAGGTTTTCCCCACTGTTGGTATGCCAGACATATTGGCTGCTTTTGTCATCTGATGTCACCATTATGTCTCCAGCAGATGTTAACACACAGTGTTCAACTATTCCTTCATGCTTAAATACTGCTTCGATGAACCCACTGCTGAAGTTCCACTTATGAACACAATTGGAGCCATCAAGCGAGTAAATTATTTCCCCTCTGGCAGGCAACACCAAGCTTTGAATGGGTTTTCCAGTCTTATCTATGTTGGACATAGCTGTGATTATATCTATATCCCAAATAGAAAGCACACCACTAGTTGATAAAGACAGTAACATATTGTGGTGACTGGATTTCACCAATTTAACTATGGTCCCTGAGATTTCCTGTAGGCTTGCCATGCATTGTCCCGTGTCCCGCCTCCAGAAAAACACAGCTTGGGTATTCTCCATGGTAGCAATGATGCAGTCTCCATTTTTGGAAAGCACAGCAGATATAAAGCGTTCATTGTGCTTGGCTTTGAACTTTTCAGCCACCTTCCACATACCAGTATCTAAGAGTTCAATGCTGAGAGCCTTACAAATCAGAATTGCACTTTGGTCCTCTGAAAGTTCAATGGTGACCACTTCGCTGTCTTCTCTCCGGCAGTCAAAGTCATCGGTCAACTGGGGGTTGGAAATGTCTTCAGTATTCCAAACAGAAAGACTTCCCTCACTGTCTACCATTACCATCTCTTGAGCTGTGTCCAAAATAAGAAGAAACTTCACAAACCCACCTGAAAACTCAGATGTCACCGTACATAACTTTTCTCCACTCCCTAAATGAAATATGGTGGTGGTGTTTAGATACTGTCCACAGAAAGCATGTACCCCATCTAGTGAGCACTGGACACAGGTCACTTCATACCAGCAGTGGAACTGGTAAAGGGGCCATCCATAGAGCAGATCAATGACAGTGACATCTTTGCTGGCCTCAAGCCAGGCAAGGGCGTGGTTGACAGATAGTGTAAATCCATTGATGTAGGTAGAGCTGCTTCCATGCTTGGTTCCTTTGATTTCTACTTCAGAAAGGAGACAAGAATTGACATTGTCATAAATCAGCAAGGTGTTATTTGTTGTAGCAACCACAAGGTATTTTTCATCACTTGTGAGCTTCATGCCTAAGATGACAGACTGGGCTGTAGTAATTTGCCTGAGAAGTTGGCGAGTTTCTACATCCCATGTACTGATGGAACCATTTTCTAGAGCTGTGAGGACAGTACTAGGGTTGCAGGTGGGCAGAATCTCTGTGACATGCAGATGACTGGATGACAAGGGAAGACGTTCAGGACTATATGTCACATCCATGGATGAATGCAGTGGCACAATGGAGCAATACTTGGGCCCGTCTTTGTCGCATTCTAAAAGAAGGTGTCTAAGTTTGGGCAGGGAACTTACAACAGGCAGCAGTCTTTGCTGCAGTTCTGCTGACAGGGAGCCAGGAAATGCAATGACCTTGTTTTTGATGCCTCGTAGGGTACTGGCCAGGAATTTTAGCTCCTTCTCTTGAGAATAATTATAAGCCAGCTCGATATCTGAAAGCACTTTGTCAAACTGGCCAATTTTGATCATGGTGTAAAGCCAGCTGAAGTTCATGATAATGCCATAAAGTAGGTCATCAGTTTTTCCACACCTTGTCAGGTGGTGCAGAAGCTCTGACATTTTCCGGTGATTGACAAAAAAGATGTCCGGTTCCAGTGGATTGCATTGGAAAACCCAGGGCTGGTCTGGAGCCTGTCTGTCAAAGGAGGCTTGCTCCATGAAGTGCTTTTCTTCCTCAAGTAGGCTTCTACTTTCCAAGTCAAGGCAGCCATTCAAGTAGGAGTCTTCCAGGCAGAAAGCTTTCCTCCTGCCCCCTGACCAGACCCCCAGAAAATAATCTGCCAGGATGGTATGCATTTCACGCAGGTCCCTGTCCTGCTGCAGATACAGCTTCTGGGCTATAAGCTGCAGGTGTCTGTTGGCCCAGACCAGGAGTGTGACGTTCTTCACGTGCCTTTCTATTAAGTACCCGGTGAGACCCTCCTTCAGCCTTGCGATGTACAGATAAGGTACTCTCAGGGGGTTCCTGGGCCTGTTGTTTTCACTGAGCTCGTTCATGACACCGTTGTCTAGGGCTAACACGTCCTCCAGTTCCATTTCACTCAAACCCATTTTGGCCATGGTAATGTAACCAAGAGCCCTAGAGACCAATTTTGGACCACATTTCTTCTCTAGGGACCAGAATAACTGCTCTATACTTTCATGAACGGTGACACAGAGGGAGGATTCATCGACGTCTTTGTGAGATCGCCAATGTCTCACCTCCCTGAAGGTCAGGTTCACAAACATCGGCAGCGTGCACTTGGAGAATGCGTTGTTCACATAAATCTGCTGGCCTGATGTGACCTTCCTTTTGACCCGCAGCAGCTGGTGTTTGAGGACCTGGCTGCACATCTTCCTGTCCCGGGGAATGAGCTCGATGTAGTTGTCTTCTTCATTGATAAGGCACCTTAGTTTCTGTAGGATCCCGTGTTTGTTGGGCAGTGTGGAGAGGACTATCCGCACAAAGCGGGGAAGGTGAGCTGGGAGCCACCAGAGCTTCCTGGCATCGTCGTTCTCTGAGAGTTGCTCTAGGGCATCAAATATTATTACCAGAGGTCTCTGCAGTGAGGACTCATTCAAAAGGTTTATAAATAAGTCACAGAGGTCATGGATCTTCTTAGGGTAGCTCTGAACCAGACACCGGTAGTTAACTGCCAATTGTTCACAAACACTTAGAAGGAGAGTTCTAAGGTCAGTACTCATGTCCGTCATTCCGAGGAATCTCACAACTATTACTGGGTCAGAATCTGGTCCTGTGTCTTCATGCAGCCAGCCATAAGCCTAAAAATACAAGTGGAGTTTAGAACGGGGCTATGAATTCACATGGTCATAGTACAACATTCTCTCTGAGTTGTATGAGACAAAGTTGAAGTCTTTGTAATGCAGGTTAAGAGCGCTTTGTTAGAAGATGTGGTTTGTAACAAAGGTTTACTATATAAGAATGAAGTCATCTGCTCTCATGTTATCTCTCTGGAGGGTAGATGTGATTAAAGTGCTATTTAATAAAAAGAAAAACTGAGGATCAGCTGGCTAAATGACTTGTTCTGAGTTTAATGGTCATCATGAGACAAAGTTGGAGTAGAACTCATACCTTTAACTCTAACTCTAATAGTTTCTTTTCTTCTTTAAACTGTGGCATTGGAGATAAAATATGTAATACATAAAGTATATACTAAATTTAGTACTTTTTTCTGTCTGAAAAGTCAGAGATGAGAAAGCATATGATCAAGTGAGTAATTTTAAGGAGATAATATCTTCGAATAATCCTATGAATTTACAAAGGATACTCTTTAGAAAAAGGAAGTATTTCACACAATGGAAAGTAAATTTATGAAGCTGTGTTCCTCAAGAGAGAGTTCAGATTAAGAAATAAATGAAAGATACGGATGTCAATTTCATAATAAGCTATTAAGAAAAATAAGCATTTTGTTGGTGCTTAGCTTCAACCTTGGAACTGGTTTCAAGAAAGACAATCTTGTCATGCCATAACTGTTCATTGGTGGCAAATCAGAAACAAAAATTTGTTCCTACACTGATTGATCATAGTGATTATATGCACCCTTCTCCTTCCTGCCCACCACTGGATGCTACATGTATGATATCTATGGAAAATGGCCCTACAGTCATGAGCTGGTGTCCACGGGAATGCTGGGTACACTAGCTCCTTTAAGGACTTTTCAAAAGCAAATGTGATATACATGGTTTTCACCTTTGAGTTTACTTTGGAACCTAATCCCTACACAAGGCATGATGGAGCTGGTCCTATTTTTGTCCCTAAGATGACCAATTTGAGACTGTGTAGGACATGGCAGAGTATCATCATGTGAAGTTAAAGAAAGCTCTGTTCTTAAGAAAGTAGCTACAGAAGAACAATGTGAAGATTCCCAATTAATGGTTAAAAAAAAAAAAAAGGAAACCAGCTCACATGCCATGCATTATCAGGAAGTTAAAAATGGAGCCAGTTTAGCCCAGCATAGCTGGAGGAAGCAAAATTAATAGGTATCACCTTCCAAAGTAAGGTTCCAGACCTTCTCACAGGACTGGAAAGGGAGGTTCTAAAGACCAGTTTAATAGAATTGGAGATGAGGATGCCATGGGTCCTATTTTTCACTACCTCATTTCAAAAGGGGAGGTGATAATGATGCCCACTTATCACTTTTAGCCCAGGGCAAGTGGCTTCTGTGGACCCCTTACAAAGTTACAAGGGGCTTCTGTGGACCCCTTACAAAGACCCCTAAAGCCTGAAGGACAAAGACATCTGGTGTCTGATGGCATCTGACAAACAAGAAGGGCAAGTGGCAGGCTAGCTGGTCTACCACTGTGCACTTGGCAATGCACAGGTGAAGCCGTCCTGGGCCTGGTCTGTCAGTTTCTCAGGGAGGTTCCTGTGTATCTAATCTGGAGCATGAGATGGGTTTCTGTTTGCTTGCTCTTCCATTTCCAGGTCCTGTCTAAGAAGTGTGCTGGGCTGTGAGAGGATCTTAGCAGAAAGACAGTGGAAGTGTGGTGCTGGATGTCTAGCAGCTGGCAAAGTAAAAGTGCTAGAAAAAAGTAAGATGCACTGTCCTGTAGAGAGAGATGTTCTGCAGGGGTCAGGTGGGATTTTCAGGAGGGGAAAACCTTCCAGAAAACCATGAGAATGCCTCAGAAGAGATGGTAAGTAGCTTTAAACACCACATAAAGACATGGAATTCAGTGCTAAGCTCACAAAAATACTGGTCGTGTAAGAACCTTCTGCTCACCTTCCATTTCCTATATCCCCTCCTCCACAAAAATGATAGGGTCATCAGCATGACTGGGGTCAGGAGAGGAGGGAGGAAAGTGCTACATGGATAACGAAAGACGCTGGCCATGATCCCACTCCCACTGTCCCTGTCTGGCTTATGGGAGGCCTCAGCTGAGGGCAGAAATGCAGGCTGAAGTTTTAATTATCACCTTAGTCCTGATCTAGTGACTACAAACAGACAGCGGGTTAGTCTCCTTGAGGGGAATGAGAAGAGGTCTTGGGATTTGTCCTAGTTGTCATCCAAAGGGGGTGGAGGAACTAACCATACAAGAGTTTGAATAGTGCAAAAAAAATAAATTAGGTGGATTTGTAGCTGTATCCTATGAGTCATGTTCTCCAAAGATAGCTGTTACACCAACAAAAATGAAACACAGAAGTGTTCATTCCAAAAGGACTAATTATAATTCAGGTAGTAAACCCAGAAAATGGAAATGAGTTGGATCAATGCATTCTTTTCTCATAAGAAAGAGTTTTTGCAAATATTTGTAAATGGGAAAGAACAGACTTTTACCTTCTTTGCCACTTCGGCTAGCAGAAGTGTCTTTCCAGTGCATGGTCCACCATATATGATAAGAGGGTTGATGTACCCCGTCTTGCTTGGAAGGATGTATTTATGCACAATGTTCAGTGCCTCACATTTGTACTCATAGAAGGAGGCATATGTTTTACATAGCGAAGAATGCTGAAGGATCTCATCGTAGAGTGTATCAGTTTCCGTATCAAAATTTTGTTGTACTGTTGCCTGAATTATATCAATCATGTCCTCATAAAATTGCTTACCAAGTCCTTCTATGTAATGATTTTCTATTTCTTGAGAATAGCCCAGTTTCATGTCACAATGAGTAACAGATGTATATACTCTCAGATTAGAAGATGCAACTATGGTAGGAATAAATTCATCCCTGAGTTTGATCAGCTTCTCTTGAGCTTCTGGGTCACGAATAATCCTTGGTTCTGTTCCAGTTATATCCATGTATTTCCCCATCTCTGGGATTTTCACAAAGCGCTCAATGTTAGCAATTTTCCTAATGTAGCAAACACACTTCTTTAGGAATGCTGGAGTCTGCTTGCCTAGAGCAAAATCAAACTCATCCTCAATAGCTGGAAAAAAATAAGAGAAAAAGTTTATTGCCATGAGCAAAGGAGCAATGTGCTTATATTACCGATCTAGTCAATGGGGGTAGGCTGTTTCACCTATAAACTACAGTGCAGTAATCTCTTTTCTTTTATTCTCCCAGCAATAGGGATTGAAGCAAGGGCTTTGCCCATGTCAGGCAAGTGCCATACCACTGACCAGCCTTTAGAATCATTCCTAAATTTTTAAATTCTCAACTTGTCTTTTCCTAAACAGACTGGAATCCAGAAGAATGGATTTTTAGTAAAATTAGTTAATTTCCTCCCTGATAGAAGGAAGAGATAAAACATCAGCATACGAAGTAAGACAGATCAACTTATAGTTGATATTTTTAAGTTTCTTGTTAGTTTCCCTCTTCTACTTCAGCTGTTCTAGGAGTGCAAAAAGAGCAGAGACCCATTGGGACCAGGAAAGAAAGAGGAGGAGGGTGAATGACAGCTAGTTTGCTTATTCCTCATAATTTATAATTTGGCTTTTCCATTTTGTTTGATGTATACTGTACCTAGGAACATATGTGTTAAAATGTAAATAAAAAGCATATTTTAAGACAAAATATAAACTGATTGGGGTGATACATGCTTATAATCCCAGCATCCAGAAGGCTGAGGCAGGAAGATTGTGAGTTGAGGGGCCAACATAGGCTAGGGAGACTGTCTCAAAACAACAACAATAACAACAGCAACAACATGTTCTGAGTATTGAGTGAAATGAATTACCTGTGTCATTGTTAAATTCCATTACATCAGCAAAGGCACAGAAAAATAACCTAGCACACAATGTTATTTCTTCTAAATTAAGCCGTATGTGGCTTATTTTAGCAACAATATGCTAGCAAACAAGTAAATTTACATTATAAATCATTTCAAGCCTCTTGGGAACATTAAAGCCAGGATAAAAGCATCATTGTGTAGGGGGAAAAGAAAAGAACTAAACACATGGAAATGAACTTTAAAGCAAGCAGTCTTTCAAAACTGGCTGCTACCCTCCCTCTTGTCCTTTTCCCTTTCTCTCCAATGGTTTTCATTGAGCACAAACCCTGTGCCATGGTCCTGCTGGTTGCTTAGGGTACAAGGGAGAGACAAAGCAAACAATACTGAGGGAAGAGGTAGTATGGATTGCCACAGACTGACTATTTGTATTTTTCTTCAAAATCTGTGCGTTGTAACCTAAACCCCAGAGACTAATCCTGCTGGAACTTAGGTGATGAGGTCATGGGGGTGGGTCCTTCATGAATGAGATTAGTGTCCCTTAAAAAAAGATTAGTGCCCTTAAATGAGGGCCCAGGCCTTATTTAAGTTCTACTGGAGATAAAACGGAAGCAGAAAATCCAGATAATAACATTCTTGACAACCAAATATTGGAGAAAAATTCTATCAATCATCAACCTCAACTCTTATTAATAAGACATTGCTTTCACCTCAAACAATCTAAGATTAAGAGTTGGCTTTTATAATAAACATTTTACAGACCTATTAATATGGAAGCTAATGATATTATCTGGTAAATTTAACAGACACTCTGATCCACAAAGTCGGTCTTATCTCTGCTCATGTCTATCCCTGTGAGGAGGGAAGGAGGACACCCCATCTCTCAACCAGGAGGAAGGTCCTCACCAGACATCAAATACACAGGTGCCTTAGTCTTTGACTTTGGTAGAGGATGACAAATATCAATTCTAGATTACCACAAATATTATGACTGTTCTTAGGCCTGCAGCAGGGAAAAACACGGTGCAAGAGAGCACACAGACGGGGGTTCTACCCCGCTCGAGGAAGTGAGAGGAAGCTTTCTGCTGGAGGAGACTCCTAACTGGGATCTGATGGAAGTGGAGTGGGGAGAGGGTCCTGAATACACAGGGCTGGTCTGGCCAGAAACTTAACACATTTCAGTGTACCAGAGACAACTTCAATATCAAGCAAAGTCCAAAATATACACATATCTATTCAATAAAGTAACTGTTGAAGAAGTTCATTTTAAAAAATGACATTTAGTAGAACTTGTGGGATTGTTTTTTTCATAATGATAACTACCCATAAAAATGTCTGATTCAAATGAAAAAGACATGTTTAGAGCCAACAATGCTTAGTAAGTTGTGACATGTACATCAGTATATTTTAATAAAGGGTTTTTATCAGGCAAGTTGATTAAGGAGGCCTGTTACAGGGGTTTATACAACATGTGTCTACTTTTCTTTTTACAGAAGAATTAAATACTCATTACAAAATAGACAAAGACAGATGCGAGAAATATAGACGCAGTGAGCTAGTGCAGAAAGCCACTTGCTGTCACCATGATGTGTTGCCTCAGCACAGACTCAAAAGCAAAGGGACCAACTGATCATGCACTGAAAGCTCTATAACTGCTAGACAAAATAAACCTTTTATCTCCTTAAGTTTATGACCCTGAGTGTTTGTTACAGTATCAGAAAGCTGACTAGTGGAATTCTTGATGTTTGTGTACAAATGTTACAATTTTTCCTTCTCCTTATTAAAATAGTGTATTTGTTTTCTGTCTTTGCACTTTCCCTAAAACACAACAGTTTATAAGGCATAATACCTGGTGAAGGTAACACAGGGGACAGATTTCTGGCCCTGGTAACTATCATCTATGAGATACTACTCTCTGTATTATTCCCAAAGTTGCTCAATTTTGACATCCACAGAAGGGTACCAGTTTCAAGTGTAATCTATTTCTCTTCTTTTATTCTTTAAACAAGTAAAACCAGGAGAAAAATTATATTCAAATGAAAAATAATGTACTTTTATAGTTCTCTCTCATGTTCTTATTTTTGAGATGTCTGAAACTATTAAAGAATATTGTACATCTATCTGAAACAGTTGGCATTTCACCAATTTTGATTATGATAAAAATTTGGCATGATCTCAAAATGAGCTTGAAATGTGCAAGAGATAAAAAATCATGATTATGTACGTTTAGGAAATCTAATTCCAAGCGGAGAATAGTCAATTTGCAG
This sequence comes from Dolichotis patagonum, assembly GCA_004027295.1. Classification (NCBI taxonomy): domain Eukaryota; kingdom Metazoa; phylum Chordata; class Mammalia; order Rodentia; family Caviidae; genus Dolichotis; species Dolichotis patagonum. The sequence continues at coordinate 60,774 of PVJX010001417.1, read as the reverse complement.
TAGTTCATAGGAAATGATTAATCTTTCTGTGGCTATTATCCATGTGGACAAGTTCTTTAGAATGGATGAAATTATGGGAAAGTGCTTGCCAATATAGTACTTGCACATTCGAGCTGCATGATTGTTAAGACAAGGCCTTCTTCAAATGGGTGTTTTTTTATGAGAAGGCAGGAAAGCTTTGGATTGAGAATTTTTCAAATCCAGTACATTTTTAGAACAGGGTTATATCATTCATGAAGATGAAGATCCAGAGCCTTAAAAATGGATCAGAAGGTACCACACAAACAAGGATAAGGCTTAACCTGTATACTCTAAAGATGTGTAGTACTTATTTCTGACAATTTTAGTATTTTTAGGAAGATAAAACAATGTGCAGTTTTTTGATAGCTTCCTTTTTGTTTTGGTTGATACATTATGTCAATTTGAGAAGTTTAGAAGTTTAACTAAGAGACTGAATAGCGAGCCAACTTTCTTACTGTGTAAATATCCTCCTCCTGATCAAAAGGAGGACAAGGAGATTTTGTGAGTGCTACACCTGCCCTGGAGGTGGGAGTGGCCTGTGTACAATATAAGGGAGAAAAAGAGGCTTTCCCTTTCCCCCTTTTGCTTTTTCTGGTTGCTTTTCCTGGCTGCTGCCTTGAAATGTTGCCCTGGTGCCATGCCACCCTGCCTTGGAGCCAGCTGATTATGGACTATAACCTCTGCACACTGTAAGCTAAATAAACTTTTCCTTCTTTCATTTGGGGTGCCAGGTATTTTGTCCTAATAATGAGAGAAAAATAACCAATATGCCTTTGGACTATGTCAAAATAATGTGAAATAAGTGGGAGCATGTTTCAAAACCTTTAGGTTTTTACACATACTTTTGTCATACCATTTGAAAAACCAGCCTGAAAATGCAACTGCTACTATTTCTTCCTCAATAATCCTTTACTATCAGTAAATGCTATACTGTGCATTTGCTTGTTTTAAAAGAACTGCTTGCTCTTTTAAATGATGACTTCTTCAGGTCTGTGGTTTTTCTGTGCCACTTCTGATATGAAGCTTCCTTTCCAAGGTTAGAAAGGTTGACAAGTGAATCGCTGCTCAGAAGCTGGGGAAACTCCTTTGTTAATGTTACATTAGATCCTGCCACTCCTTGCTCACACTATCCTGTGTCATCTAGAATAAAAAACGAAGTTCTCTAATGATGGGCTGTGTCCACTTTAAAGCCTCATCTTTCCCTTCTCGAGCCTGGCTACCTAGACTTTCTACCTCTCCTGGAATTTGCTAAGCACATTCCAGTCTCAGGGACATTGAACCTGTTGGTCCCCTGTCTGGGATTCTCTGCCCTAGACAGGCAAGGCACTACCAGCTTTGATCCGTCTGCCTTTCAGTTCAAAGGTCATCTTCTGATGGCCCACCCTATCAATGTCCAGATGCCTGCATTCTTCAACAGTCCCTATCACTATTACTGTGCTCTATTTTATTTAACTACCTATCATTTCTCAAATGATCTTGTTCATTTACATGAATTGACTATCATTTATTTTCCCCCACCAAAAAATAAGTCCCAGGATAACAAACAGACCTTGTTTTTGTTTATTCACTGTCATCTCTCTAGTGCTTGGCACAAAGTAGGCCAAGTGTTCATCAGTGTGTGCTGGGCACCCTAGGGAATGAATGAAGGAACAGCCCAGTGAAGAAACATGGCAGAATCTAGTCTGTCATATCCAGCCACTTCTGACTTCAGAATCGCATTGCCCGGAGAAGCCCTCCAGTTAAGGGTTTTCTATGAGCTGAAACAAAGGAACACTTGTTTCTCCAGGACACGGAAACATTTAGAAAAATTACATTTTCCAGGCAGTAAATGTGATTAAATTTATAGAACTTTATAAAGGATGCAGTGAACTCATCTATTCTTTGCCTCTTCCTTAGTTGACTGAGGATGTGTGGAAATTACCTGAGAACAGGTACCTCTTAGCTTGGCTGTGTTTCATTTTACCCTTTTCATGTAACAGTTTGACCGCAGCCTTAAATATCATCTTAATCTCATCTGATATCTCTTGCCATGGCTTCTCATTTTCAGCGTTGCCAGAAGGCTCTGTCTATGGAAAGGTAAAAGTGAAAAGTTATCTATAAAATCATCAAAGAAAAAACAGTATTTAAAAGCAAGAGAACTCCTTTTACTCGAAGGCCTACGATGTGCTGATACTATAACAGGTTCTCTGTGGTGTCTCATTTCATCGCCTAACCTAACTCTAACCCTAACTCTAGCCTTCTCAACATTTTTAAATAAATCCTTTCTTTTTTACATTGCAAGTGTCAGCTATTTTATCCCATTGATGCAGAATTGACTAATGCAAGAGGTTATGATTTCACTGTTCTTAGTTGTTTCTGCCTCACTGGTTTTGATAACCTACTAGGAAATAAAAAATAAGAGGATTGCCTACCAAGAAAGAAACATTTATGTAGTCTTGATGATAATCTTATTCATATATTCATTTATACCACAACAAATTATGCAGAAATAGCATGCAGAGTTTGGGGAATAATTTGCATTTCCCTAAAGGATTGCAGAAATAAATGAAGATGGAACAAATAAAGCCAATTAAATAGTAACATATAAGCAAGTGCTCCCAAACCACTGTGCAAACCAGTGACTTGAGGTTTCACACTCTTCGTTATCTACATTTATTCCTAGCATATTTAACTGAGGAATGGTTTGAGATTACCCTACTATACCTGTCCAGAGAAATATTACTTTTATAGAGTTACTCTGAATAATGCATATGAGGAGAACAAGAAAAAACATCCAAGAGTACCGATGTGGTTTCATGCTTCATAGAGAACATGCTTTATGTTGACTATTTGAAAGACAAATATATAAGGCCCTAAAATGAGAAGTTGTTGCTGACAGACTGTTCTCCTCTCCTTGAAGCTGCTTTGTGGCTGATTGTATTGCTCTCTTTTAGAAGGATAGATCTTTATGGCTTTTAAAAAAAAAATCTCTCTCAACATTCTATGTAACAACTTCTTCCTCACTTCTTCCATTCAGTATTAGGGAACACACAGTAGATAGGCCTGGGAGCCAAGCTGGAGGGAATCAACCTCACAGCATGGGTCAGTGTAAGATAACATCAGAGGAGACATACCAAATTTTAAAAGAAGACCATACAATAGCTAGATTTTAAAAAGGATTATTCCCATAAAATACACCTCCAAAATAATACCCTCCCCTCAAAAGACCGCATAGAAATCCTGTGGCAAAATAAAAATTCTAACTGTTGAATTTGGAAGCTCACAGTATGGACAGAGTACATACACCTAAAAAGTGTTGGTGAACCGGAAAAAACATCTGAGGTAATCTGGAAAATAGCACAGACATAAGGAAAATGACCAATGTAAGAATGAAAAAAGAACAGTTTCATGTGTCCTGAGTGAATTTGATCCTCTCACAAGAAAAAGTCACGATGAACCCTCCTGCTCATTAACAAAAATCCTTTCCGTTCTCTTAAAAGGGTCCAATTCTTTGTTCGGGTAAAAAGTTTTTAGTAAGGGTTATTTCCCTGGCTTTTCTTTCTGTGGCCAAAAAAACAAACTTTCTTTTACTGTATAATCAGTTGTTTTGTTATCGGTTTCACAGTTCTGAGAGGAAGAGAGGATGCTGTTGTCAGAAACTGTTATGTCCTAATTTTACTTTGTGAGTGAGGGAGTGTGTGTGTGTGTGTGTGTGTGTGTATGAATGTGTGTGCACATGTGTGGTGCTGGGGATCGAACCCAGAGCCTTGTGATTGCTAAGTAAGCACTATACTCCTCAACTATATCTCTACCCCATTTCACTTTTTTTTTTTTGAGTTGTTCTAATGTCAGCTGTACTGGTTGCACAAATTTCCTCCTCACCAACACTTGCCTTTTGACCTTAGGGTGGTTTTGTTTTCATTTCCTCAATGATTAGCATGGATTCAGTTGTTAAAAGAAGGTTTAGGGGCTACAGCAGAGTAGACTTGAATAGACTTCCCATCTATTGTGTCTTTTGAGGAAGAAACCTACCCCTGGATGACACGGACAATTTAGAGAGACGGAGTGAAAGGGACTTACTGCACTTTTATTGCTTCTCAGCATTTCCGATTTGGGTCTGAGGTAATAAGCTGCTGGCACGGAGTTCTCATCCCGACAGTACCATTCTTCCAGTAACTTGGTCTCCAACTTCGCCTCGATGGCAGCATCTAAAATCATCTCAAACTCCGAGGCTTCGACTTCTCCGGGAATTCGGATGTTCCCATATTTTTCACCTAATAGTCCCTGTGTATTAACAGGAAAGTTTGGTTTAGTGTATCACCAAGAAACGTCATTTCAGTGTTCACAGCATGTGGTTACTCAATAAATATTGATAGCAGGATCATTGCTGTGCCGGCTTTCTCTTTTAATCATAGTGGATACTTGATTTCCTGAGTAAAATGGCATGTTATAATTATAACAGATTGTTTAACATATTGAGAAACTTGTATATCTCACCATAAAATGGAAAACACAGAATTTTTGTAGCAATTTTACTTTCTTAAATCTTACATGATATAACAAAAGCTGTTCTACGCTGAGATTTGTTTGTGATAAATAAAAACAACATGTTGGATCTTACAAAGTATTAAAAATTAAAAATTAAAAATTAAAAAAGTATTAAAAATTACTCTTCCACAAGTTGATAATATGGACCTGGGTGAGGCGGTACATGCCTGCAGTCCCAGCACTCAGAAGGCTGAGGCAGAAGGATTGGGAGTTCAAGGCTAACTTGGGCTGCATAGCATGATCTTGTCTCAATGAGGAGAGGGGAGATGGAGGGAGGAAGAATAGTAATTTAAGTTCCAGATTCATATAGGTACAAGGGCAGAAGTGTGATATCACTGGGTAAGTGGTGCTACTATCCTTACTGACACCTGAAATCAAAAATTTAAACAAGATAACAGCTACTAAATTGGCAGACCCCATAACAAACAAATACTCAATGCTACATGAAAAGTGTGAAAACAACCATATACTGTTTGTGGGCATGTAAAACCATCCAATATTTCTCTCTTTTTTTTTTTCATCCAATATTTCTCTAGACAGGGTATTCTAGCAATATCCTAAGAGCTTTACAAGTCTACATAAATTTCACCTTGGTATTTTTTTTTCTGAAAATTTGTCTTTAGGAAATAATTAAGAATGTAAATGAAGATATAACAGAGAATTTTTGCTAATTCAGTTTGATCACAAAAAAACTGATATGGCAACTTAAATGTCCAACAAAAAAGGAACATTTGAATAATTATGATCCATCAATTTAAAGGATGTATCAGATTATGTGTAGAACTACACTGATTTGAAAAGATGTTTGTGAAGTATTAAGTGAAAAGGGTAAGTGACATAGCAATCTGTACAATCCAATAATACATATTATATATATCTATATGAAGAGGTATAATCTGTATAGATGTTAACACAAATATATATGACATAAATAAACAACTGAGACCACCAAGCTTGTATAAAGGCAACATGGCAAGGTTGTGCCTGAGTTTAGGCAGAGTGTGGTAAGACCTTCTGCCCAGAACAAAGATGAGTGTGTCCCTTTTATAGGGTGGAGACAGGCAGGGGACATTAGTGGGGGAGATCCCAATGAATATTTGTGCTTAAAGTTTTTTGGCAATCTTCTGTCTCAGTGGGCAGAGTCCTTTCAATTGCCTGTTGTCAATTTTTGGGTGTCTACAGACATCCCAGGTTCTGCAAACGTCCTTGTCCTATCTTATCACTTTTCCTGTGTTTGCCAGTGACGGCCTCAGCGCTGAGCTGAGTTCCCTACGGAGTAGTGCTTTTGCTGACAACAGGCTGGGGACTGGGAAACTCAGGCCAGATTGGAGATTACGATTATATATAAGAGGTTTTATAAGAACCCAGAGCAAGGTTATTAATAGCAACATTTCCAAGACTGTTCTACAAGTTTGCTTAAGCCAGTAGTTCTCAAATGTGTTCTGAGACCAGCAGCAACAATCATATCTTGGACTTGTTAGACATGCAAATCCTTGGGTTCCATCCTGGAGCTCCTATAATCAGAAACTTCCAATTACAGACGTGAGTGGTCTGTTTTAGCAAGTACAAGAAGCTCTCCACTTAATCTGTAGGCATCTTCCTTCTTGATTTGTACCTTTAAAGTAAACATTAAGATTTGTGTAGCCACTGGCACGTGAATTGTTGTTTTGGTGCTCCTAAGGGGCATTTCTTACCACTTCTGTTGCTTACTGTTGCCACACTTACAGTGTTCTTTCATCTTACAAAGACAAGTTAAAGCCTAACATCTCTGTCCAAATAAAATTAATGACCTAAACTCTACTACGAGATAAGTATCATGAAGGTAGAGGCCATAGCAGTTGACTCCTAGCATACAGATAGTACTTTTGTTAAATACCCTATTTGCTGAGTAAGTGAATGAATCAAGACAGAGAAAGAAATTAAAAGCTGCTCTATTCTTATCTGAAGCCTATTCTTATATTCAAGCACATGAGTGCAGTTCTCGAGAGTGCAGTTACCATGTGGGGATGGAAGAGCTTGTCAGCAGCATGCACTTGAGTCCATATTCTGAAAGCAGGCGCTGTATAAGCAGTGTCTGGTGGGCCTTTGCCCTCTCCAGCCCTTCGCACGAAATCCATTTTACTTGACTTATGGACAGTGACTGTGACGAACTGAATTCATCATTCCAAGCTTATGACAGCTCAGTACCTGTCTCAAGAACCAAGCAGGAAGTAGATAAATACTGTCTGTTCTCTTTGGCCACAAAAATTCCTGTGGAAGGGACCTGAGTGGAGGCTCTTACCTTTATTAGTATTCATTATTTCAACATATGATGCAAAGGCTTTATGCAGGGTTCTTTTTTGAGATAAGAGTATTATACCGATCTATTGTAGTTGTCTGAAGGCCAAGTAAAAATATTTACTTCAGTCTGCATTGACTTTGGGCTATTTTTTATGTTAGGCTGTATGTAACAAAAATTATGTGTTTCAACTTGTTTTGCAATTTTAATGGTTCCTCTGCCAAACAAGCAGGTATAATCTTCCATGTTACCACAGATAGAGATGATCTTTCATAGGGTAGCTTATACAATGATTATCCTATTACTTTAGCTAATTCTGGATAAGAATTGTCTGCCTGTCAGTCAGGACTATATGCTCTAAGGAGTGAACTTTTAACTTTAAGATGAGTCACTTAGCAATCTCACAAAGGCAAGATGGGGAATAAAAGGATGTCTAACCAGTAGGCACCAGAGACATTCAAAAAGGCACAGAGACGGAGTTTGGTTTTGGGTGAAAAAGGAGGTAGGTAGAACATTAAATATGGGATTTAGAAGCTAACAACTCTTCACCTCTCTAGCAGTCAGTGCCATCCAGAAATGTCATGGAACCAGGTACCATGGCACAAGTTAAGACCAGCTAGACTTTGGACATGAAGTGGGGAAGAGAAAACAATAGTGACTGATATGACAAGAGCTTGTCTCAGGGCAGAACTGATATCATTGTGTTAGTAAGGTACTATTGAATCTATGTCTTTTTTCTGCTCTAAACGAAACTAGTCCCTGAGAGTAGGGGGGGGGGTCAAATATCTGAATCAGTTTCTAAAATGTGCTGTTTGAATTGTCTGTACTTCCATCTCTCAGGATCCTTCTAAAATGTGGGTTCCTAGGTCCATCTCAGACCTATAGGACAAGGCAGGCAGGGAAGCCCAGGAACTTACATTTTAAAATGAAGTTCCAAATGAATCTTGAATTTGATAACCACTGAAAAAGGCAATGAATCCATTGCCCGTAGTCTCATAAATAATGGTTAGCAAGCATTGAAGAGGTAGATCTGGGAATGTAGCAGATCATTACAAAAATCGAAAGCTATTTAAAAAAATTATTTCTTTGAGTTGAACAATTGGCACCAAATACTATAATTATTTGATCAATACAGTAAAGCCAAATGTTTCTTAAAGATTACTAAAGAGAAAAATATCCTTATTCAATTCAAATAACAAATATATATTGGGTGCCTACTATATATAAAGTGACAATATAGAACTCCAGAAATGTAATAATGTGCTGAATAGGTATAAAGTTACTTATTGGATTGTTCTCCCTTCATTTTTTTTCTCTATTGATTCTTCCTTTAGGTGGAATGCTGATAAATTATTAATTAGTTATTTTTCAGGCATCCAAAACAGGATTTTACCTTCACTTTATCTTCTGATTTGAGAAACAGCAAAAGAAATTTGCTACTACATTCTTGAAAAAGCCTTTCTGGGGTTCTTTATGAATATAATTCTAATGTCACATACAAATCATTTTTAACATACAATTATTTATAAATATTTACCAGAGGTGGAGGGAGTCAATTTACAGAGAGCCAGGCAACTTAGTTGCAAAGTCCAGCTCATGTGGCCAATGGATCAGAGCAGGATACAGAGCAGAGGAGGAGGCTAAGTCAACAGAGTCAGGAGGAAGACTCTAGGTGGAAATGTAGTTCACTGTTTTGTTTCCTAAGTAAGTGATTTCTTTGCTCTGCATCCTTGGAAAGTGTCTGAGAATGACCTTCCAGCAGCTACAGAAACGTCGAGTAAGGAGACAAGCCCCTTTGTCCACTGAGAAGATAATTTGCACTTTCACCAATGAAGGAGAAACTGATTTTCCATATTCTGACCCCAGTACTTCCAAGATTGTTTTCTGTTCAGTTAAACCAATTTTGCTAGTTTTTTTTATTAGTAATGTTTGCACTACAAAATGTTTACATCCCTTGTATGGAATTGATATGGCTACATAACACGTTTTAATTTCTTTTTTAGCTCCTTCTCATCCTTCCCTCTACCTTTTGATCCCCTTCCCATTTGAGAAAGACATTATCTTTGTACTTCCCATTATTTGCTCTTTATTTATAATTTATATTTTATAAGAGAAACCATGTGATAGTTAAGCTTGTATGTCTGATTTATTTCACTTAACACTAAGTTCTCAAGGTATATGCATTTCTTACAACTGACTCAAATTTATCTTTATGTATGGAAGAGTAGTACTTTATTGCACGTAAATACCACATTTTCTTTATCTAATCATCTGTTGATAGGCATACAGGCTGCTTCAATGATTCAGCTACTATGAATTGTGCTGCTATAAGTATGGATAGAAATGCATCACTGTAATATGATGTCTTTAACTCTTTAGGGAAGATACTTAGAAAGGGAATATCTGGGTAAAATGCAATTTCTGCTTTTAGTTTTTTGAAGAATCTTCTTACTGATTTTCATAGTGGTCATACTGGTTTACATTCCTACCAACAGTGTAGAAGAGTTCTTTTTCCTCTGCAGCCTCATTGGCATTTGTTAGTTGACGTCTTGATGATAGTCATTCTTTCTTGGGTAAATGGAATCTCAGTGTTGCTTTACTTTGCATTCCTGTAATGGACAGTAATGTTGGGCATTTCTTCATGTGTTTATTGGCCAGCTGTACTTTTTCTGTGAAGTGCTGTTAATTTCATTTGCCCATTTTTGATTGGGTCTTTTCTGGAGATCTAGTCTTTTTGAGTTCTTTACATATTCTGCATATTAGCCTTCTGTCAAATAGCTGACATTTTTTCCCTTTCTGCAGGTTTTCTTTTCACTCTGTTCATTGTTTCTTTTGCTATGTAGAAGCTTTTATTTTATTTTTTTACTTAAAAGAAAAAAAGACACAGAAAAGAAAAACAAAAAGCAAAAGAGACAAACAAACAACAACAACAAACCCCAAACAGTAACAGTATGGGTTTACAAAACAAGATGATAGGAATTTGACAATGGTTGTAATTTTGCATGTAATTAGCATAGTCATTTTAGCTAATATATATATATATATATATATATATATATATATATATATACACACACACACACACACACACACACACACCATACCACACCACACACAAATTTATGTCTTTGTCCTTTTCCCTTCCTTCTTTCCTCCTTTCCCCTATCCCAATTACCTTGCCTCCCTGTTACTTTGAGCAGTTTCTTACCCTTACACAGTATTTATTGTAGATTTTGGATCATATATACTCTTTCAGTTTCTTACACTAGGGATATAATATGGTATTTACACATGTGAGTTTGATTTATTTCACTTATGAATATGGTTTTGTTGCATCCATTTACCTATAAAAGTCCCAATGTGATCCATTTTTATAGCTGAGTAGTGCTTCTTTGTATAAAAATAGCACATCTTTTTTATCCATTCCTCAGTTGGTGGGCACTTAGGTTGTTTCCAAGATCTGGCTGTTACGAATTGTGCTGCTATAAACATGGGTGCTCATATATCACTCTGGTATAATGTTTTCAGATCTTCTGGGAATATGCCTAGAAGCAGAATAGCTAGGTTAAATGGGACTTCCAATCCTAGCCCTTTGCGGAACCTCCAGACAGATTTCCACAGTGGTTGCACCACTCTTCTATCAACAGTGCAGAAGAGTTCCCTTCCCCAACAGCCTCTCCAGCTTTTGTTATTGGTTGTTTTCTTGATCCTGGCCATTCTTTTTGGAGTGAGATGGAATTTCAGTGTTGTTTTAATTTACATTTCTCAAATGACTAATGATACTGAACAGTTTTTCATGTATTTATTTGCCATATGATAAGTATGTATTCATCTCAGATGCCCATTTTCAGATTGGGTCTTTGAATTTAGGGGGCCTGATTTTCTTTAATTTTTTACATGTTCTAGATAGAAGTCCTTAGAGGGACCATCAACTAAGATTTTTTCCCATTTTGTGGGTTTTCTTTTCACTCTGTTGGAGATTTCTTTTGACATGCAAAAACATTTTAATAAGATGAAATTCTAGTTGTTGATTCTGGAATGTATTTCCTGTGCAATTTGATTTTTGTTCATGAATTCTCTGCCTCCTCGCATGTTGTTAAGATTTCTACCTACTTTGCTGCCAATAGATTTTGTGTTTCTATTTTAATGTTTATAACTTTGATCCACTGTGACTTTATATAGTGCATGGTGATAGACATGGATCCAGTTTTAGTTTTTGGCAAATGGAAAACCAGTTTTTCCAGCACCATTTATTAAACAGGCTGTCTTCTTCCAGTGAACATGATTTGTCACTTTGTCAAAGATGAGGTGGCTGAGGCTGACTGTGTTTGTAGTTGCGGCTGTAAGTTCTAATCTATTCCTTGATCTTCAGGTCTGTTTTTTATCACACGTACCATGCTGATTTTATCACAGTAGCTTTGTAATAAAATTTCAAGTTGAAAATTGTGATGCTCCTGCCTTTCCTTTGTTGCCCAGAATTGCCTTTGCTATTCCAGGTCTCTTCTGGTTCCAGATGAATTTTAGGGACGATTTCTCTAGATCTGTGAGGTATGCAAATGGTATTTTGATTGGAATTGCATTAAATCTGTATAACCATTTTGGGAGCATATCCATTTTCACAGTGTTTGTTCTTATACATGAACAGGAATTGTCTCTCCATTTTCTGAAATTCTCTTTGATTCCCTTTTTCAGAGTACTGTAATTTTCACTGGGTACTCTTTTTCTCAGCACTGCTTTTTCAGGGTACTGTAATTTTTACTTCCTTTGCTAGACTGATTCCTAAGTATTTCATATTTTTTGGATGTTATAGTGAAGGGTGCTGTTTCCTTTTTCTCTCAGTGAGTTTGTTTTTGTGTACAAACATGTCATTGATTTTTGAGTGTTAATCTTGTATCCAGCTACATTACTAAATTGCATTTGGAGGTCTTTCAATGGGGTTTTGGTGGTTTTCTATGCAGAACATCCTATCATCTTTAAATAATGATAATTTATCTTTTTCCTTTCCTATCCTTATTCCTTATATTTCTGTCTCATATCTAATTGCTCTGGCTAACATTTCCAGCACTATATTGAATAGGAATGGTGATAATGGACACCCTTATCTTGTTTCTGACTTTAGGTTGAAAGTTTTCATTTTTTGTCCATTTAGTAAGATGCTGGCTATTGGTTTATCATATATTCCTTTTATAAGATTGAGGTAGAGACCATCTATTCCAATTTTCTGTAGGATTTTTATCATGAATGAGTGTTGGATTTTGTTGAAAGCTTTTTCTGTATCTATTGAGATAATCATGTGATTCCTGTCCTTGGCTTTGTTGATATGGCGTATTATGTTTATTGATTTGCGTATGTTGAACCACCCCAACATTCCTGGGGTCAATCTCACTTGACCATGGTGTATAATCTTCTTAATGACTTGTTGCATTCTTTTTACCAGTATTTTATTAAGGATTTTTGCATCTATTTTCATTAGAGAGATTGGACTGTAATTTTCTTTTTTGGTTGGGTCTTTCTCTGATTTTGGTTTTAGGGTAATTCTTGCTTCCAAAAATGAGTTAGGGAGAATTGCTTCCTTTTCAATTTCCTTGAAGATTTTGAGGAGTGTTGGCATTAAGCCTTCATTGAATTTGTTGTACAATTCAGCAGTGAATCCACCAGGAACTGGGCTTTTCTTTGTTGGTAAGATTCTAATTACATTTTTAATTTCATTAACTGAAATTGGGTCATTCAACAGTTTTATATTTTCTTGATCCAGCTTTTGTAATTCATATGTTTCTAGCCATCTATTTCTTCTGTGTTATTGAACCTATGAGAATAAAGGTTTTTGAAGTAGGTATTGATCTTCTGTATTTACACAGAGTCTGTAGTCATTTCAACCTTTTCATTTCTTATTGCATGGATTTGAGCTTTTTCTTTCCTCTTTTTGATAAGGTTGGCTAGGGATTTATCAATTTTATTTATTCTTTCAAAGAACCAACTCATTGATTCTTTCTATAATTTTTATTCTTTTTATTGTTTTCTTAGGTTCATTAGGTTGCATTAATTTCTGCTCTGATCTTTATAACTTCCTTCCTTCTTTGGGCTTGACTTGCTCTTCTTTTTCTAGAAGCTTGAGGTGTAGCATTAGGATGTTTATTTGTGTTCAGTCCATTTTCCTGATGTGGGAGTTTACTGCTATAAATTTCCCTCTGAGAACTGATTGTGTCCCATAGGTATTGGTAATTTGTTTTTGCATTTTCATTTGATTCTAGATATTGTTTAATTTCTTCTGTGACTCATTGGTTGTTTAGGAGAGTGTTACTTAATTTCCATGTGTTTATGGGGTTCTGGTGGGGTTTTTCTTGTCACGAATTTTCAATTTTATTGTGCTATGATCAGATATTATGCATGGTATTATGTATGTAGTATGAAAAGCATGTAGCATGGAACTATTATATGGTCTAATTTAGAGAATGACCTATGTACACCTGAGAAGAATGTGTATTCTGATGTTATTGGGTGGAATACTTGGTACACATCTACTAGATCCATTTATTCACAAGTTTGATTCATTTCTGTTATTTCTTTGCTGATTTTTTGTTTGGTTGATCTTTTTGTGACAGTGGGGTGTAAAGATCCTCCATTATAACTTTATTACTGTTTATTTAAGATTTGTTTTACATAGTTGGGTGCTCTCATATTTGGTGCATATATATTTATGATTGTAATCTTTTCCTTTTCAAGTTTTTCCCTAACAAGTATGTAGTGACCTTCTTTATCTCTTTTGATCATTCTTGGCTTTAAGTTCACATTTTCTGCATACAGAATAGCTACCCTTTCTTTTTTCTGGGTTCTTGTTGTATGGAATATTATTTTCCATCTTTTGACTTTTAGTCTATGAATTTCTTTTTGAGTTAAATGTGTTTCTTGTACACAGCACATTGTTAGATTTTGTTTCTTAATCCATTCTGCCAGTCTGTTTCTTTTTATTGGTGAGTTGAGACCATTTACATTGATGGATATAACTGATATGTACTGAGTTATCTCTGTCATATTATCTTTTGGTTGTTTTCTACTTTTTCTGTTTCATTTTTTCCCTGCTTAGTGTTTTCCTTCTGCTGTTTTTCTTGGGATTGTAGTTATCTTTGTCTCTTTCTAAAGTATCTTTCAGTACTTTAGTGTTGGTTTGGTGGTCATGAATTTCTTCAGTTATTCTTTGTCATGGAAACATCTTATTTTTCCATCAGTTTTCAAAGGTAATTTTTCAGGGTACATCAATCTGGATTGAAGGCTGCTCTCTTTCAGAATCTGAAATACTTCATTTCAACCTCTTCTTGACTTGAATGTTTGTGTTGAGAATATTCTGTGCTTCTCATAGACTTTCCTTCATAAGTGGTCTGTTTGTTTTCTCTGACAGTGCTTAGTATTCTGTTCTTGTGCTGAGTTTATGATATCCTAATTATTATATGTCTGGGTGAAGATTTATTTTGGTTATGGATAATGGGGTTCTGTATGTCTCACTTATCTGTATACTACATTTTTTCTCCCATGTTTGGAAAACTTTCTGCTATCATTTCTGTGAATAGTCTTCTTACGTCATTTGTGTTGGCCTGATTTTTCATTGACACCTGTCAGTCTTATATTGTGTCTCTTTGCATCATCTTGCAGCTTTCAAATTGCTGTTTCCTGGTTCCTTGTTATTTTTAAGAGATCTTTTCTTTTATGATCATAAACTTTCATCCTGCCTTCAAGGTCTGAGAGCCTATTCAATGGCTTTATTCAGCTTTATTCAATGGTTTTGCCACCTTTCAATGGAATTTTTAATTTCTTGAATATGCCTTTGAATCTGCTTCGTGCATTCTAATTCTGTCTTAATATTGTTCATTCCAGGTTTCCATCATTTTCTTATGTTCCTCTATTTATTATGTAGATCTTTAAATACACACAGTATTTTTGCCATATTATTTGCATTTTTTTTTACCTGAGAGATTATTTCTGATCTGATTCCCTCTATAGATTCATGGAGTTGTTTCTTTCTTCAGTTGCTATCATTTTAGAAAGTTCAGTTGTGCACTTTCTAGTGTCTTCCATTTCAGTGTCTTCTGGGTTTGTTCTTGGTGGGCTGGAGGACTGAGACTGCATCTTGCTCTTTTGTTTTGTCATTTTCCTCTGGGACCTGTGTGGTTGACCATCCACCCTATTGATGGATTGCACTGGAATGCCATGCTCGGCAAAGCTTCAATACATTGATATCTCTGTGGCTACTCAGGGTACACCCCCAAACTATGGTGCCAAAGCCTTGTGCTCTGTGACCTGTGAGGCTGGCCAGGTGCTGTCCTGATAAACTATGCTGGGTTGCACTGGGACACTGGGCTGGGAAGAGCTTAGATCCTCTGCAGCTTGCAGGGACACACCCCTAGAGTGTGTCACTGGGGTCTAGCACCTGGCTGGTTCTAGAGTTCAGATCCTCTGGGACCCAGGTGGTTAGCAAGGATGCACCCTCAGAGTGTGTTGTCAGGGCTTAGTGCCTGGCTGGGTGGAGTTCAGAGCCTCGGGATCATGGCTAGCCTGGTCACATCTGTGGTGTATGATGCTGGCAGGGCCTTGCTCCTGGGTAGGCAGAGTTTGGAACCTCCGAGACTCACACAGCTAGCTGGGATGAACCCCTGAACTATGGCTCTGAGGCCTTGTGCTCTGACGGACAGTGCTCAAATTCTGCAAGTTCCATCAGCTAGGCTGGTTGCTCCCTGCTGGGCAGCTCTAGGGCTCTGAGCTGAGCTGGACTTGGTACCTCTGTGACCTGTGAGGCTGACCAGGCATTCCTCTGATGGATTGCACTGGGATGCTGGGCTCGGCAGAGCTGGGATCCTCCATGCAGCTACCAAGGATGCACTCCCAGAGTCTGCTGGGTAAAAGCTTTTAAATTTAATTTTAGCCTATTTGTTGATTCTTGGCACTATGTCATGTTCAACCAGTTTGCCAGTTTGTAGCAGAAAATTTGGTAAGAATTTGAGGGATTACATTCAATTTTGCATTGAGGTCCACTCTTATTAGCTAAGATGTTGATTAATCTGCCAGCACCCTATACAGAAAAAATACATACATCTGAAATAATTTTTAACTTTTTACTGAATTTCTTGAACACTTTCTGCACACATATATAAGTGAAAACTTATGAGATTGTGCCTGTCTGCAGATATACATAACCATCTCTCCTACTCACTTTACGAATGCAGAAGCTATGTAAACTCGCCCGTTCTTAAACAGAGGAGACATATCAGGTGGAAAGCAACAAATCATTTTAGTGCTCAAATATAATCTAGAGAATTGCACCTACAGGATTGAAAAGTCTAAGGAAAAAATTTTAATACTTTTACCTGTAGCTTCTGCTACCGAATTAGTCACTTTAAAGTAGTTAATTTGGCGTTTCCTGAGATCCGCGCCATGCTGGAACTTAGGGCGCCGAGCCAACCAGTAAGCAGCCTGCCACCCTGGAGAGTGACTGTGGTCTGGCAAGCCACGGCCACCCCAGGGCGGGGAAACAAGAAGCAAGAGCGTTTCCTGAGATCTGCGCCAAGCCAACCAGTAAGCAGCCTGCTGCTTACCCGGGC
>PVJX010001417.1:0-44258 GCA_004027295.1 Dolichotis patagonum | reverse complement strand
GTATTTCTTTGATTTTGCTGTACCTAGTAGAAGAACAACTATTGTGACGACAACGAGATATACAATGTTGCCTGTTACCATTGTCCTGGTGACCTGCTGTGATGTTCTGTGCCAATTTCACTATACTGTCTCAATTGGCTTTATTGCATCCTGTTTTTTTTGTAACTGTTTGCAGCCTCACTGTGTGTTCACTTTGTATGCCTTAATTTTGTAACATGAACGGCTATTTCTGGGAGGACAGTATGTGGTTTGTCAACTAGTGATTTATGGATTTTTTTTGAGGTTTTGTATTGTTTCTACCCTTTTTTCTGTATTGCTTTTTTTTCTCTTTAAATAAAATTAAAAAAAAAGTAGTTAATTTCATGATATCTGAATTTTACAACTAAAAAGAAAATGCTTTTTGAACCACTGAGCTCTTCAAAACTAGGAACTTTAATGTAAAAAGATTTTATTTTCCTTTTATCTTTCCTTCTTTATATGCCAATATGGATACATTTACGCTTTGGCTTTCAAAGGCTTAGAGATAACATTTTCTTTCCCCTCAATCAATTTTTCTTTTCCATTGGGCAAATATTGATTTTTTTTCTCCCCCAGTCTGCTCATTATGTGCACTGAGATCTGCCAGGGCTTGTGACCAAGAACTTTTGGAGCCTGACAATATGTAGTTTTTATTGTAGTAAACAGTGGAGAGGAACCGAAGTGTTCCTGCAGTACTGGTGAGCTCAGGGTGTAAGGTGAGACAGGCAGCAGCAGGGCCATCTGGGGCTGTGGTGCAAACTGTGCTCCGTAGGGAGGTAGGCAGGTGTTGGCTGGGCTACTCTTCCCCAGCTGTCACTCCTGCTGGAAGAAGAAAGCCGTGAGGGAGAAGAGAGACCTCTACCTTTTCAGAACTGCCATAAAGCTAATTCCCTGTCAACTGCCTCTTCTCCCAGCCCAATCACTAAAGCAAGGTAGGCATGATCATGGCTCCCTTTCTGCACATTCCCCTTTTATTTAAGAAAATAAAATATACATCTTATGCATAATCTTCCCTCATTCATGATCTCAGTAACACTTGAGAGTCTGTGAACAAGGCAAGATCTGCTATAGAGGACCCAGAGGCTCACACACTGACTCAGTTGCCTCACCCAAGACCAGTTCTCTAAGAAGACACTTGTGTGTAAATACACTTTTAATTCAGTAACTTCATTCTTTCCACTTCTTCGTAGAGTGCTACTAGCCCTTATCAGAGTGCTGTTTCAGATGGCTTCTTTATGATGTTCCTTTCAGTTGGTGCCACTTCTTCAGCCACGCAGGCTGTGCATGTAAAATTCTAGGGGGAGCCAGTCGTAGGACAATGGCCTGCTCCATATCGTGGCACTGGGTGTGGAGAGTCTCCTACTCCAACTGGGTGGAGAGACAGAGGTGATGATGTATTATGATGTAACCCCCGAGGCTCACAGCCAGTGCTCATATTCAGAGCTCTACTGTGGAGTGTGAAAAACCAAGTTCTATCAAAGAGGCAGCTGTGCCTTATTTACACACTTACTTATTTTTTTCAATATTTTGGAAGGGAGAAGGTGCCTTCATGCTTATTTAAATTTTAAAGTGGCGCCTGGATATGATGAAAATATATACCAACGTGATCTCCATCATGTGTGAGCCCAGTGAGAAGCGGCTGTCCACAGCCAGGAAGAGAACCCTCACCACATGCTCGCCAGGGTGGCACACCGACAGCCTCCAAAAGTGTCAGAAAGTAAATCTCCGGAGTTGAAACCTCCTGCCCTCCGGTCTATAGAATTTTGTCATAACATTGGAGGCTTATGAATATTGGCATAAAGATGAACACAGTGAATCAGATTTTACCAACATAAGATCAGCTGTTTTGACAATCACGGTACACTAACAGTCAAATCAAAGATTACGTGATTTACCAATTCATTTAATGTACCAGAATAACAAAATTGATGCTTCAATTCAATTTCTTTGAGAGCTGACAATTCCTAGCTTTCCCATAATCACATTATCATCTTCTTTCTTGAAACTGACAATCATGATTTAATTATGGCTATAAAATTTACATACTTAAATTCACTGCTGAACTACTTACATCAATAAATTTGCAGCTTTTTAATTAGTGAAACTCACTTCTGCCTGTAAGGAAGTTTCAGTACCTGGAAAATCTTGAACACAACCATTTTTCTATAGAAACATTCAAAGAAAGGCAGCAGCTATAATTTTACTTCAATCAGTAATTAAGTAATTAACTTAGATTTTGTTAACAAAGATCTATTCCAAAGTACAGACTACAACCTTAACCTTGGTTAGCTGCTTTATAAAACCCTAAAATACTGGAGAAATAATCCACTGAAAAAGTGAACATAAAAGAGTAGCAAATTTTTTTTTGAAGGGTAATGGATTGAGTTTTGGACATACTAGAAATGAGGTGTATGTATCTATTCATGTGCCGCTGTCCATGGAGCAATTTAAAAGGTGGATCTGTAGGTCAAAACAATAATTTGGCTGGAAAAGTAGTCATTCATTCAACCAGCATTAAGCATCTAACTTATCTTGCAAGATGACCAACCATTTCAGTTTGCTCACGACTATCCTCCTTTTGAAAGTCCCAGGGACTTTTGCAGTCATTGGAAAGCTGGGACAACTGGTTACACTAACAAGACTATAAAGGCCCCTGCTTTTACTGAATTTTCACTTTAGAAGAGCAGCCAGATACCCAAGCAGATTAGTTTGCTACAGCATGTTTTTGTTTGTTTTGGTGTCACAAACTGAACTCAGGACCTTGCCCTGGCCAGGCAGGCGCTGTGCCACTGAGCAATATCCCTGGTAGTTCGCTATAGCATCGAAACTACAGCAAGAACCACCAACCTTTGGTGTGGCCACTGGAATGGGGGAGGAAGAGGAGAATAGTGTCACAGAAGTCAGGAGAAGAGAATGATAAATTCCAAACACTGATACAGAGCTATTACATAGTAATGAAAATACAGACACATGACACAAACAGGAAATGCACATAAACAAACAAAAAGAGTCAGGGAACATGGAAGCTAATAACGCTCAACTCTAGTCAAAATCAACAACTGTAAGTGAAAATGCAAATGTGATAAAGGTTTTTGCTTATCAGACTTACAGAGAAAAATGAGACTATGTAAAGGTTTCTAAGCAACAGAAATGCACATTCTCAGATGCAGCATACCAGTAAAAATGGGCATCACGTTGCTGAGCCTGTAATATGGCCATAGGTACAAAATCCCATTTTTAGACATTCATCCTACTACTTGCATGAAGAGTTGTGTAGAAAGAAGCTCAACAGATGTTAGCTTATACACCCTGGCCTTTTTCTATATGAGATTTTTGATGATCTACCAGTGCTACTGTACACAGAGAAATTGACAGTAAAAGTGCCCACCATCACTGGCATGTCATAATATGTGGGACAGGGTTTGGCTATAAGTTTTCACTTTTATAATTTGGAGGAAAAAATAGACAAACACACAGTAAACAATCATATAAACAACTGTTTCCACAGCACAGGTTGATAGCTTAACAATCATATTTTCAAGTGCTCATTTTTAAACTAGTAAGCAAGGTTTTAATAACAGCTTTAGATGCATAAACAATTTAGCAAGTAGCATAGA
Source organism: Dolichotis patagonum (assembly GCA_004027295.1). Taxonomy (NCBI): domain Eukaryota; kingdom Metazoa; phylum Chordata; class Mammalia; order Rodentia; family Caviidae; genus Dolichotis; species Dolichotis patagonum. The sequence continues at coordinate 40,623 of PVJX010001417.1, read as the reverse complement.
AAGTTCCCATATACTGCTGTTCTTATAGCTTTCCCCATTTCTAATATCTTACATTAGTAGTGTACATCAGTTTTAATTAATGAGTTAATGTTAATGATACAAAATTTTTATGAACTGAAGCTCACAGTAGTTTATTCAGATTTCCTTGGCTTTTACTTAACATTCCTCTCCTGGCCCAGGACCCATCCAGCATAGTACATTCCATTTGCTTATCATTTCTCTATACTACTCTTGGCTGTGACATTTTCTCAGGCTAGTTTTGATGACGTTGTTTGTTTTGAAGAATAGTGGTCACATAATTTTCAGGATTCTTTTCTACTGAAATTTGCTTAATATTTTTTCTTATTGTTGAACTGGAATTACTGGTTTTGGGGAAGAAGATCACAGAGGTAAAGTGGCATTTTCATCATACCAAAGCTACTCACCATTAAGGTTAATCTATGTGCTGATACTGATTTTGATCACCTGACTGACTCAGTGTGGGCTGGCTTTCTCTGCTCTAATGCACCTCCTCCCCTCCTCCCCGCCCCCATGTCATACTGGGATCACTGGCAGGAAGTCATTATGGACAGCCCACACTTAAGGGGTGGGAGCTATGGCTTCTCCTTTAGGGCAAAGCATCTACATTATATAATTCACATACTCTGTAGGAGTATTTCACAGATTTGTCTCGTATTTTATTCATTTAGTCATTATTTGTGTTAGCATGAACTCACGGATATTCTTTCTATGTTAGGTTATCATTCTAATTCTACTTTGTTTTTGGTGGTAAACTTTAATCACTGAGAGCTCATTTTGCTCCCGAATCCCTTTGACAAGTTCAGTTTTTTAAAGAACTTGTATTTTATGGGACCACAAGATGCTTCACTCCCAGTCACTCATGCCTTCAAGGAATCTTGTTCCTTTTATTGGAAAATGGTACTAGAAAGAAGGATCCGAATGCTAGCTGTGCATACTGCTACTACAGTGTCATTCCTGTTAGGCTTTCTCAGACAACAGAGCAGGTAATCCTATGTGCATATGCTAATCTGTGTATTCATAGGTACCTATAAATACATCTGTATATATTTCCGTCTGTGTTCTATATTAAATCATTAGTCTTAAACTTAATGTGAAAAATGTGATAAAATATGGTGAATGTTTAATTTTCAAAAAAAATTTTATAGCAAAAGATGCATTACCATTGATATCCCTCAAAATACTCCCTCCCTGTTTCCAACCCTCCTTGTAGCTCATCATTCTTGCCTCTTTCTGAAGCAGTTCTGGGAGACCTTTTGTTGGTTGGTTGTGCTCTCCTGGCTGTCTTGGTGTCCTGCAGTGATCCAAGTTTTACCTTTCATGGTCAGTGTGACTTTGGGAAAGAGTCAGAAGTTGTGTGGTGCCAGAGACAGTGAATATGGTAGAAGAAGACACAGTATAATGTTTTTATTTAATTAAATTTTTGTAAGCATTTGATTAACATGATGTGATCATCTAGTGAATATTTAAAATGCAAAATTTATTACAGTAAAAGATACATTGGCATTAAATTCCCCTCAAATTACTCAAAATGCCCCCCCCAGCTTCGAATGCACTTATCCCATTGTTGTTCTTGGCAATGTATCTTTTACTGTAGTAAGTTTTTTAGACAAATGTAAACATTCATGATATCTTTCAATCATCCTTTGTATATTAAGTTTAACACGAATCTTCATGAATGAATGTGTCAAATTCAGTTCCACTGCCACACAGATCATTCTAGCTTCCTTTTCTTGCTGATCTGCGTATTCCAACTACAGTGGAGTGAAGCCTGGGTCCCAATATTTGCCCTTTATTTGTTCACTTTCTGAATGACAGTATGAGAACTGCTAGTCTCTGCCTTGGTGGGAAATGACTTTTACCAACAAAAGTGGAGTATTTATGTGCAGTTCTTTTTGCTTTTAGTTTTCCAGATTCTATTCATTTCTAACAGATCTCTTTAAAATAAAATACAGTACCTAAAACATATGTGAAGTTGAGCTCATTTTTGACCTGCAAATTTAGGTTGATTCCCTTCCCCCTTTCTCAGATGCAATTATTTTTATAAGTGTGTTATATAACCTTCAGTCTATTTATATGTTCCATAGATACTAATATAAGACCGTATGTTTGTTTTCCATTTTAAAACTAACATAGATTACACATGGGACATATTCACATCTTGTTTCGATTCTTCTATTTTTGGCTGCCATGGCTCTATGCTGATAAATGTGGATATAATTTATTCTTTTGTACCGCTATTGTATTCCATCCTACGAATATTCCACATTTTGTTAATTTTCTTAACTGATGAAAGATTTAGATTCTTACAAGTTTTTGTCTTTTAAAGATGGGAACAACAAAAGAAAACAAAACAAAAAAAATACAAGAAAAACAAGAAACAAAAGAGACAAACAACAATAACAAAAAACTCAAAACAATAACAATATAGACTTTCAAAACAAGGTGGTAACTTCGCAAAGGTTGTTATTTTGCATAGTTATCTTCAAAACAGTTACCAGATATAGACATGCAAAATTGACCTAATCCTATGAGTGTTAACTGTTTTATTCCAAGAACTAATAAAATTAGTAGTACAATCATCTTAGCTATCTTAAGTGTATATATACAAATTTATATCTTTTTTTCTTTTCCCTTCCTTCTTTTTCCTTTCCCCGATCTGAGTTATTTTTCCCCTTTGAGCAGTTTCTTACCCTTTCACAATTCTTATTGAAGATTTTGGATCTTATTTACTGTTTCAGTTTCTTATACTAGGAGACTACGGTATTTACACATGTGAATTGATTTATTTCACTTAAGAGTATGGTCTCAAGTCACATTCATTTACCTATAAAAGCCTCAAGGTGATCCTTCTCTATAGCTGAGTAGTACTCCATTGTATAAAAATACCACATCTTTTTTATCCATTCCTCAGTTTGTGGGCATTTGGGTTGTTTACAAGATCTGGCGATTACAAATTGTTCTGCTATAAACACGGGTGCACATATATCACTGTGACATGATGTTTTGCACTTTTCACTTGACCACTTTGCACTTTTCAATTTCAAATTTGCACTTTTCAAATGACCAATGATGCTGAACATTTTATCATATTTAAAGATACGGATTCCAGTGTCCATGAAGCCTGGGTTGTTCAGTTGTGTGTCCATTTTCCAGGTGATACGCCCTGAAGTGCACCAGGTGCAGAGAGGACTTGCACTGCTCACCCGCTGCCATGCTCAGGTCAGCCCTGATCAGTGTGTCCAACGGTTCTTTCAACCTACCTGTGCATGTGCAGATCCACTGCTTTGAAAGATTTACCAAAAGGTGAATGTATATTACAGATCCAAAGATCCAAGACCAACTTCCTTTCAACTGAGGGCAGAGCAGATGGACCTGGGAGGAAGCCTGGTACGTGTATCTCTGAATGGAGGGGGCGAGAGCTCACTAAGTTTTAATCAGTGATGACATAGAGTTAGAACAGGTGTCTATTATGAAGGTTTGGCTCATAAAGATCTACTGTAATTTATGAGTAATCCCTTTGGTATATACCTAGTCTTTAATTGTAATTTCACATTTACAGGTTCTGATATTGAGAATCTTTTACTTATATTTATATTTACAAATATATTTATATTTATACTTATATTTATAAAGTAACAACTCATTTATTTGTGGCCACAAGTGTTACGGCATATATCTGCATGTCCCCTCAAAGCTTCATAAGTTTATAGCTGGGGATTTGGGGAGGTGACTGGATCATGGGTATGAGATACTGGATTAGTCCACTGATTGGTTTATCACAGCTCTTGGTGTGGATGGCACCAAACAATAGGCTTGTAGCCTGGATGGAACAAAAAGAGAAAGAAGAGTAAAGTTGGGCTGTTTCCTGTCTGTCAAGCCATGAACTGTTTCCTCTCTGCTATGCCCATCTGCTGTGACACTCTGCCTTGGAAATAGTTTACTACAGACTGAAACCATTATAATCTTTGAGCTAAAATAAACTTTCCTCCTTTAATTTGGGGGATTTGGGTATTTTGTCCTAGCAATGAAAAAAGTAACTAAGACAAGCAGCTTTTTCATGTCAAGGGACATATTTACTTCTATATTATCCACTCATTTGAGCCTCATAAGAATTTGAAATTTACGATTTTCATTTTAAACTGAGAAACCCAAGGATCAGAGAAACCAAGTAATTTGTTAAAGAATCCATGGATGCTTCAAAATGCACCTAGATGCTGAACCAGATCTCTGTAGTTCCAAAATCCATGTTTTTTTTCTTCCTGTAGCAGGCTTTAGGAAGGCTTCTAAATAGCTAGTGCATCCCATTATGTACCTTAAAAACTTTTCAATACATGTTTCAATAGAAAACAATGGCTAAACTGTCTTCTATAGTTGCATTTAACTCCAACACCCATCTTAAACAGAAGACATGGGACACTGTTTGACATTTATTAATAGGGCACTAGGGAAAGTGGCTAAGGGAACAACTTTCTGCTGTGTGTCCTCAGGTGAGTTGCTTAGCCCCTTCAAATCTAGTGCCTTTTTCTGTATAGTCTACAATAGTGCCAAGCTCTGTGGGTTGACTTGTAGATAAATAACAATGTAAATAAGAGAAGCAAATGGTAACTCACATATAAATGTTCTATAAATACTAACACTTTATTATTGATGAGCTAGTCAATAATTTATTGTGTGGATGATCCAAGTCTTTTGTAATTATTTTGTTCTTTAAACGTCAAGTTGTGTGATGTCATTTTTCCTGCCGTCACTCTATCCACTTAAGGCATTCTTCCTTTATTAGATCAAAATAAGAAACTCAAAATGCAAACTTACAAGGCAGAAATGTTAAGTCTGAATGACACCTTAGGAAGTACGATTCATGGCTTCAGGATAGTTTTGTTACAACTAGTTCTGGAATATAAAGGTAACAGCCTCGTTATTTCTCAGTGCTGGGTTTTTATGCTTTGAAGGGCTAGTGGAGGCTACTGGAAGATTGACTTTCAGATGAGAAAGGTGTCATTTTGTCTAATGTGGAGAAGCCTGCGGCAAGCAATGATAATTTCTTTCAAAAATTCTTTATCAGGAAAACTTCCAAACATGCCCCAAAGCAAACAGACTAATATAAGAAGCCATCAGATAAATATTGCCAGTTTTCAACAATTATCAATATCTGCATAATCCTGTCATCCATCATTAGGAACACCGTCACTTGACAAAAATACTTTTGCATGAATTTTTAACTTAAAAGTGTTGACATAACCATGATATCACTACACACAGCAGCAGAATTAAGTGTAACCTATTAATCCCACATTCAGTCCATATTTAGATTTCCTCAGTTGTTTCAAACATTTCCTTATTGGTTCCTTCAAACTAAGAATCAGACAAAGCCTACACATTGGAGTAGCTTTGTATACCTTTAAAATTTATTTGTTTTCAACCCCTCCCCTGCCTCAGTGTTACTGATTGGCTACTGGATAAGCAGATTGTTGGTCTGGTAAAACAGGGTTTCTCAAAGTGTAGTCCCTGGACCAGCAGTTTACCTGTCTCCTAGGAATTGTTAGAAATGCAAATTTGCTTATGTTACATCCAACCCTCCTGAGGCAGAGGCTTTGAGAGTGGGGCTCAGTGGCTTTTTGCTTTTGTTTTTGTGATGCTGATGGCTGAACTCAGGGCATTCACACTGAGCTACAACCTCAGCTCTTTTTCTTCTTTTTTTCATTTTTCTGTTGACACAATCTCTGTGTAAGTTGCTAAGTTGCCCGGCTGGGCTCAAACTTGTGATCTTCCGACCTCAGCCTCCTAGAGTGCTGGGATGACCAGTGTGCATCACCACACCTGACTGGTTTTCTGTTAGAATAAGCTGTTCAGGGGCCCTGGTTTGGTACTGCTGTTGCTGAGTATTGCAGAGTATTGTAGGCTTGGCTGACTGCCACCTTCTGTTGCAACTTCTCTTCTTCAACTAGCCTCCATCTTTCCTGTAAGCTGGCATTTAAGTTGAGAACCTTGACTATGTTCAGGTTAAATTTTGTTTAGCCAAGAATATTTCACAGGTGGCCTTGTCCTTTTTGTCCTGCTGTATTAATTATGAAGCTTTTGATCCATGGTTAGTAATGTGGAAGTTGATAGTCAGCGGCCTGTTTTACCACATGGTTTTACCATCTAGTGATGATTACTGTCTAAATCAGTGATGGCAAATCTTTGAGAGCTTTCAGTGATAACAAACAGCAGCACATGTGCCATAGGTTTGCCACTATGGGTCTAGACTGGGTATCCTCTTGGAGAGTATAAGTAAGATGATGACTTTCTAATAGCACGCATTCTGCATTTATTAATCATCTTCACCTTTTTTGCTGCTGTTTTTTTGTTGCTTATTGTAGGACCATGACAGTCTCATGGCAGATTTACAATATAAAGGCAACAGGAATCAATGTGAAGTTCTTTACAAATGTTAAAAAACCTTTAGAAAAAATTTTGACAATCTTTATGAAAAACTCTGAGAGGCTTAGAAATCATTCGTTTAATTAGTATAGAAATTACAACTGGGCTCTGCTTTTGAATCAGTTACTATCTTATCTGTATGCCTATGTTAAGTCAAACAGTTTGCTCATCAAAAATCTATTCATTACCCTGTGTCCTTCTATCATGACAAATCTATCATATATTCCCACCTATTTTAAGAGGATGTTAAAATATTGTGTCACAAAATATTACAGAGCACTCTGGAACAATTATAAAAATTTGTCCCTTAAATGTGATTCTTTATGAAGCAGAGCAATGTTTCTCCAACTTTTTTGACTGATGCCTTCAATAAGAAATTCATTTGATAAGTGACCCTGTTCACATGCATGTACATATATGCACACCAGTGTACACACACACACACATACACACACATTTGAAAATGGAAAGTCTTGGTCTCCACTCCAGATCTACAGAATCAAGAACTAGTCGAGTAATTTGTTCAACCAAGTAACTGTCCATTGCACTGCATCCAATTCATTCTAATGTCTCCTGTTTTATTCCATCCCACTCACTAAAATTTGCTGGTAGCAAATGGCTAGCATAGAATGACTTCCTCATCCACTATTAGATCCCAACCATTATGGGGTTTGGGGTTTGAAGTGTCTAATCCTGCAAAGAAAGGCTTTTTTTTTAAACCTGTGATTGAACTCACAACTGTGCACTTGCGAGGCAGGCGCTTATGCTGCTGAGCTAAATCCCCAGACCCAAGGTCTCTTTTCTTAACTAGGTATGTAGTCACTGTCCAAAGGATTGTTTGGTTCTTATAATTTGATTCCCTTTAGCAAGTATCCCTGCAGGCACACTGCTAACTGCAGTGCAGGACAGTGCTGTAGTAAAATCATACAATGAGTCCCAGAGATGGATGTCACTGATTGGAAGTACAGGCACAGGGAAAAGCCACATACTAAGAAGAATTGATTCATTTATTCATCATTTAAGATAAAAGGAGGGTACAATAAATAGAGGACATGATTATTGCCCTGAGGTCACAGGCTACAGGAGAAAGAAAAGGAGGATATGGGATAGGCAAGCAGGCAAGAGTCAACAAGATCCCACAGGTTTTAGAGGAGACGGAACTAAGCAGAAGTTTGGAGATGAAGAAGGGAGACATTGTGGGTTAAGGGGTATTTTTGTGGGTGAGGGCCCCAGAGCAAAAGAAAGTGTGTGGAGCAGACATCAGCAATAACCGTAAGCAGCGCCTTTATTTACTTGGATACATATGTATGCCATTATCAAGGCTTACATTCTTGTGTACTGTTATAACTACGTATTCACTTGCACACATATAAGCCTGTGCTAGACTGTGGGATTGTGTCCATCCGCACCCCCAGATGACCCAGGTGTTGAAACAGTCTGAAGTGGGTTCCCATAGGGGCAAAACTTGAACTGGCTACTGCTGGATAAAAAGAATTCAAATGAGCAAATTAGGATTTGGGTTGCAAAGGACCTTTCAAGTGAAGACAGCAGCCAAACAAATGCTCATATCTATACATGAGAAGTGGTGCCTACGAGAGGCTACTACTAGAATCCTGAGGTAATGACCACAACAAGCTTCTATTTCATCAACAATAACATGTGTTCAGCATTTCCTATGATGTCATGAGTTATTCGTATTGCCAAGGTTGAGAAGGTCTAACTTGGTCACACAGCTGGTGTGTGGCAGAATGGAGAACTGAGCTCAAGTGTACAGAATGCTGAAGTTCACAGTCTTACTTACTGTTCTGTACAGCATCTCTGGGTCATAGCTTAATCTGAGAGACACTATGCAGTAAAATGTAATGGTATGTAAGTGAAGAGTGATTCCAGTGGGAAATGGCCAAGAAATGTGAACTTAATTCTACTGTCTTCTGTTATTAGTCAACTATCTAATGTCCATAGTTACTGTAGTTTGTGAATGAAAATCTGATCAGGAGTATTAAGTGTCATTCTCATTAGGATCCACATCTACATTCCAGAATGAGTCTAAAAGGATCTCACATTTTGCACATGACCTGAAGGCTATCTCTTCTATGTCCAGGACTCAAAAATAGTTGTGTCTGCCCATGAGAGTGTTTAACAAGTAAGAACCCCATCTCTACATGTGTATATTGGAGAAACAAGTGCTAAGGGCCTGGTCTCTGCTATTAAAAGTAAGCTATGCCCTCCTGCTCCACCCTAGGGAGGATTTCCTGGGAAGTTGTCTTGATGTTATAGTAGTCACCTCCAGTGGGAAAATGGAATTGACTGCTGCATGTTTGTTTCTCTGTATAGAAGTCCTGGATTATAGTTGGGTAGCTTGCCAGATGCCTCCAGGTCTTCACATATATGATTAATTATTTTTCTTTCAACTAGATACCTCCTCGGTCCCTCTCTGACTGCTAGCCTTCAATGACCTATTACAAACCTTTCATTGTTTCTCTGACCCCCATGACTGACTAAAAATGGCTTTTCTAAAACTTATTTTCTTGATCATTACCTGATTCTATTCTACCATAAGCTCCAAGAATACAGGGTCATTGCTCATTAAGTATTCTCATGCTTTGAACCCTACTGGACATATGAAAAATTTTTGGACAGAGGTCAGCCTATGAGAACAGCATGCTGTGAGCCTGGCAATCTTCCCAGTACCTTTTCTTTTGGTAGACTTTGTTCTTGGTTACTCCAAGGGGAGATCTATATGAAGGTAACTTCTTAACTCTCCTAGGGACTTAATTACCTAGGCTGAGACCTCCTAGACATCAAGAAGTCCACACAGCTTTCAAAGTCCTATGCACTTTGTTATCTAGTATGCTACAAAAACTGATGTGAAAAATCATTCACCAACATCAGTAACTAGTAGATTTTATGTAAGAGAAGCTGATATAATGGTGAGGGCTAAAACAACAGAATGTTAAATTTGGTAGAAACCTCACACTACTGACTATTCATTTTACAGATGAAGAAACTGAATCTTCCTCAAAAGGTTAAGTGATTTGACAGAAGTCAGGAAGCTATGTTTGTGACAAACAGCCTGGGCTAAGACATAGAATTTCTAATTAAAAATCTAGTATTTCTACTTATTCATATAAATGGTCTTCTTTATATGAGAATTTCCAATAAGAATTTAACTTATCAATAGTAAAATTCCAGATATAAGCAAAGTACACTACACTGAGTGTTGCATAAAATGTCTAATGAAAATGAATTAACTTTCTTTTGTTCTCTATAATACTGCAGTGATTATCCATTTGGTTAACAGCACACAAGTTAATCCAGCCCTTCAATATTTAATTTTGGTAAATCACCAGGTTTGAAACTTGGAATGATTTAAAATGGAAAAGGACAGTGTCTCTGTTCTTGGGCACAAACAGCTACTTATGATAAAAGTCAGGCCAATGATACCAATGTAAGATGGGTATGCAGAGGTGGGACATTGATATGAACTGGAACAGAGGGGGTTTCATTTTGAGGACAACAATCTCAATGAACAGAAAAAAAAGACAGTAGGTGGGGAGATGGCAAGAGCACAAGTTTAGAGGTCTGAAAATGGGCACAATGCTCAAAGAACTAGGGAATGTCTATGGACACCCTGGAAAGGAAAGTACAAAACCTTGAGAAGAATATGCATGATGCTGAAACTCATTAAATTTTCTAATTCTTTTGCTATATCCTTGCTTTTGTGACTAGGGGTAAACATAATCAGGCATTCTTTTACTGAGATAACTCTGGTATAAAATTCTGGGAAGAAAGAAGCTGTGGTTGGAGGGCCTAATGAATACCCATGTAAGAGAAGATAGGGGTCTGAACTTTGGGAGATTGCAAAGAAAGGGAATGAGAGGGATGGATAAGAGATGGTGAATTTGCAGATCGTGCAGAAACACAAGGGGCCATGCATGGGCTGAAAATAAAAGAGACAAAGAGATAGCTAGCAGAGATCTGAGAGCAATGAGGCTGTTATGGTTTGGGCCTTGATGTCCCCCAAAGCCTCATGCAGTCATGAAGCAGGCTTCTAGAGTTGTGACTGATTCATGGCCTAATGCTGGGTTTATGGGTGTGAGTGCTACACTCACTCTAGGGTAGGTAGCCTACGTACAATGTAAGGGACAGAAAGAGCCTTGTTTTGTGCTCCTCCTTTACTTTTCTAAAGAAATTAAAAGAAAAAACAATAAAAACAAAACTAAATAATAAAAATGATATAGGGTTTCAAAACAAGATGGGAAATTAACAATGGTCACTATATTGTATATTGTTGTCTTCAAAACAGTTGCTCAGATTACACGATACAGGCATGAAAAACAGATCAAACAATATAACTACACAGTTTCTTTTCATGAACTAATAAAATTAGTAGTACATTTTTCTTTTTGTTACTTTTTGTTGTTTTCTGCTGTCCTGTGCCATGTGCCATTCTGCCTTGGAGCTAGTTGAGTATGGATTGAAACCTCCACAAACTAGCTAGATAAACTTTTCTCTCTTTAATTTTGTGTGTTGGGTATTTTGTCTCTGCAGCGAGAGAAAAGTAACCAAGACAGAGGCTGAGGTAGTATCTTTGGGGAGCTTTTTTCTTTTTCTATTGTTTTTCCTGAGACTCACCAAAATGGACTAAATGGAAGTGAGCAGGTATTCTGAAGTGGAGACGAACAGGATATATTAGGTGTTCAGCAGGTGTCCCCTGTTCTCAATGAAGAGGAAAATAAGATCTCTCTCTGGCTGCTATGGTCTGTTCTCACCAAAACTCATGCTGAGGCCTGGTATCCAAAGTGACAGTGCTGAGAGGTGGTAGGGCCTTGAAGAAGTGTTTTTTAGTTATGGGTGCCACTCAACAAAGGGATTAGCGCCCATGTTGCAGGAGTGAGGTAGGTCTCTTGGGAATGCAGCAGTTACCGTAAGAGCAGTTTATTATAAAGCAAGGCCATCTCACATTGAAATTGTTTTTTTCCACAATACAACTTCTGCTTCTCTGTCATGTGATGATGCAATCAGGGGATCCTCATCGACCCCAGCACAAAGCCGTTTGGGCTTTCCAGCCACTGGAACTACTATGAGAAGTGGAAAAAAAAGAGTTAAAAAAGTAGACATTCTGGGCTGTCCAGGACATGACCCCTATGAATGAGTAGCAAATCACTACCTTACCTATACGTGTTTTTAAAAATGTGTGCTATCCTCACTTGTTTTGCTTGGTAAATATCAGTGCCTTGTACAAAATGACTCAATTAATGGCTGTGCATGTCACTTAATTCTTAGACTTTTGCTTGCCAACTACAGCCCATTTAAGTCCACTTTTAAGCACAACTATAGGAGCCATAAAAAAAATTAAAACTACAGTTCTTCGAGAAAGGCTATCTGGTTTTTCCAACCCTCATTTCAAGAAATGCAAATTAACAGATATTAAAATGTATGCACTTTTCATCTTGTTTATGATGCACTGCAGATACAATAAAAGTAAAATACTACATCATGACTTCCATAAAATTCCCATTTGTTGCCCACTTGTCAAGAGAAGATACACAAAGAAATTAGTCACAAAGTTGAAATGAAGTATCTAAGATTTCTTATTTGACTTTCTAAACCTTGGCAAGAATCAGGAATATTTTTATTTAAAAAATGGTCTTTCTAAGTGAATTGATGGTGACTGGGAACTCTGTATCATCTGAGACAGGAAATAAATGCCACCATTCCAATTTTCTGACTATGGATGGGCAATTCCTCTCCACTGCAGTTTGGTCAATAGCCTCAGACAAATGGAAAAATCTGTGCTGAATAAACCTGATAACCCAAAACAAGGTAATTTCACTTTATTTTCCCACTGAAGGACTGCTAGGGAAATTGAGCTGTTAGCTCTGGGGTTCTTTATTACTTAAGATATACAGGACAGGTAGCAACACGTTTGAAGACTAATTATAAGACTAGGAATATTAGAGTGACTGGAAAGGCAAACAAATAACGGATTTTATAAGAACCAATTTACCCATGGACATCTGTTTAGATTCAGGTGATTTCCAAGGTTCCTGAAGCTTCAAATTTTGAGATGCTTGGGGGTACAGAGTCTGTAAACTGGTGAGCGCCAGTTACTTGATACTTACTGAATCTGAAACCATCAGAAACAAAAGAAGTGTTTGAAGTTTGAGAAAGTTGAACTAGAGAAATAATCCTCAAACTGAAGCCTGCATTAGAATTACCTGGAGAGTAATCTCTCACTAATCTCTGCTCCTTCCATCTCTTGAGATTTTATTTCTCTGGTTTAGGGATAAAGTCAGGGAATCTGCATTTATAAGAAGGTTATAATCCTACATAAAAGCATGGAGCCTAGACCTCAATGAAAGACTAAGGGAATTAAGTTATCCTGGAGAAAAAGGACAAGAGAAAAACTGTATTACCACTCTAAAGGGTTGGATCACAAATTACTTCCCATCAATAATGGCCAGCAGAGAAGACATCCTTAATCGACAAGAAGGTCATTTGAAGTTTAGGCACAGAGAAATATTTGGCTCCCATGTTAAATGAGAGATTTTAAAAATAGGGAATCTTAAAATGGAGCCTTTCATCATTTTAATGCAAAACTATGCAGGAACTTTAAAATTTGTAGTTAATAAAATAAGTGACTTTGAAAAAAGAAAGAAAACCCAAAATATTTATGTTATTCAAGCTATTTAGAATAAAAAAAAATAGAATGTGGCCTGAACCCACTCATAATGGAGCCAGAATGCCTATGTCTCGTTGGGTGGCTTTGAACCTCTGGTGGTACATGTGTGTCTCATCAGGTGACACAGGAAAATGCCATTGGGTGGTACAAGCCTCCTAATGGGAGAGTCATGCATGTTCTACTTGTGGTTCACACTGGCTGGAATGGGTGAAGGAGTTTCTGATGGCTAAATCCAGGCCTTATCCTACTGCATTCCTGGAACCAGAAGCTCAATCAGCCTGTCTCACTGTTACAGTGAAAATTAGACTGGCTCCCCTTGTGTGACAAACTATCTGAACCTTTCTTGAAGGGGCTGTATGGGAAACTTACACAGAAAAGCTTCACTTCTCATTGACTTTCTAATGTGGAAGTCATCTGCATTGTCTCTGAAGTGCAATTGAAAACAAGTCATCTTACTTTCAGTAAAAGGGTAAGTTCTCCTCCACTGCAATTGTGTTATAAAATTTGTGCCTTTCTTGATGAAATCTCATACTTCCTTTTACTCAAATGATGAAAGATACGAAATTTACATTTTTCCTTTTATGTTTTGTCACAGCAGCTCACAAATTCTGAATTAAATTTTTTATTCAAGTCTGGGGTTTTTTCCTGAATGCATTTCTTGTATAGTTGCTTCTATTTCTTCATATCTTAGCCAGTATTTTTGTTAAGCAAAACATAACAAAAGCTAAATGAAAACAAGAAAACTCCAATGAAACAAAAAACCCCTTCCTATTATATAGTAACAAGTATTTGCAAAATGTATGCTCTATAGTAGTCATTTTCTCAGCACTAGAACAAAATTCCTGATACTTGGAATTCAAAGGTGGAAATGTTTATGTTGGCTCCTGGTTTCAGAGAGTTCAGTCCATGTCTTGCTGGCTGGCTCCAAGGCAGAAACAACATGGTAGAAGGAATGCGGGCGGAAAGCTCCTCAACTCCAACCAGGGTGCAAAGAGAGAAGGAAAGAGCCAGAGACAAGAACATACCTTTCCAGGTCACAACGACCCACCTCCAATCAGCCCCACCTCCTAACAGCACAGTCACTTATGAACTCATCAGCGATTAATCCCCTGACTACTATAGCATCTCCATGATCCAATTGCCTTCTAAGGTCCTCATATAAACACATGAGACTTTTGTGGGCCAGTTTATATTTAAAACATAACAAATCTATTTATAAAGACTAATGCACAGACATAGTGTTTTTTTTGAAGATCAAGACATTATGGTGAAGAACACAGGCACTGAATGCACATTTCTGGGACTTAAACTCAACCCTGCTATTTGAGGTGTGGCCTTGAATGAGTCAGTTAACCCTTTATGTCTTAGGTCTCACCAAAAGAATAGCTTTATTATAGTACCAACGTCTTGAAACTTTTAAGGGTTAGTGTTTTGAATGGAGTGCTTTGAATTAAGGTCTGGTCAATAGCAAATAGCAATTAGTAAATGTTAGCTATTTTAATTAGAGACAGTGGTGATGAAATTGTGCAACTCACTTAATTATGAAGTCAAACAGTATGCTACAATCACAGGTCCATATTTCTGGGCAATGGAAGATCTATTTTCAATTTGGACGACATTTTCAGCAAATGAACACTTATGATGCGACCTTTCAATGATCATAATGTGGCTAATTCAGAACTCACAGGGAGTAGACAGAGAGCAACAAATGGGGAGAAATGGGGGGAACGAAGGAGGAGAAAGGAAAGAGAGAGAGAGAGAAAGAGAGAGAGAGAGAGAGAGAGAGCGCAGGTTCCCAGGGTAACTAGTTGCTAGGTGCAAGCATTTGGCAGAGTGCTGGAGAAATACAATTTCTTTGAAAAACATCTAATGAAAATACTATACTTACAATGAGCTTTATTCAAGTATGAAGAGAACCTAAGAATGTGGGAAATTGGTAATAAGAATTCTGATGCCACCCTTACTCCAGAATGGGCTATTTTCTGGCAAGTAAAATACAATATTGTCATAAAATAGAACACTGAGTCTAGGTGACATCAGAGGAAATCTATGCTTGACCATCACACATCCAATATCCTATTTTTGGGAAGAGTTTGGAAACTCATATTGCAATCAGATGGACAATGAATGTGGTTGCATGAAATTCTCACTTCATCACATCGGCTGCAGTCCGTATGATTTATTTATACAGTTCTGAATTGAAGATCTACCCTAGGCACTGGAATAGATATTTCTGATGGGTGAAATACACTGGGTTCTAGACATAAATAATGATGTCTATGGTGAGCACAGCAAGCCTGGCATAAGTGCTTGCAGAACTTATACAAAGTATGAAACAGGGCTGCATTAGACTCCTCTAGAGAAACAAAAAGACGTGTATTTTTGTGTTTTTAAAATTTAAAAAAATGCCTCATGTGATTGTGGGACTGTGGTAGCTAGAAAAATATAACTCTGAAGGACAGAGTGCTAGGCTAGAAAACCAGGAAAAATCGAAGTTCCAGCTTGAATCTGAAGGCATTTTGAGACAACATTCCTTCTTCATCAGGGAATCTTAGTCTTTTTTTTTTTTTCTCAAGATCTTCAAATGATTGGATGATGCTCACCCAAACCTTATGGAAGTAATCTGTTTTATTTGAAGTCTGCTGATATAGTATTTCCTAAAAAATACTTCATAGCAACACTTAGATTGCTGTTTGAGCAAATACCTGTGTACGCCAGCCTAATCAGTTTGACTCATAAAATTACCCCTCACAAGGTTTTTCCTTAAGCCTCAGAATTTTCACTACAACCCAGAGCAAGTGAGACAGGATTTTGAAATCCAGTAAAGAGGAGCTTCTAGGAACACTTGCTGAACCAAATAAAAAGTGGCTACTTTTACTTTGAGACTCTCATCTTCCTCACCTGGCTCCAACTTGCTTAATAGAAGACTGGAACCAGGAAAGGGGTTCACTGGAATAACGCAGAAGAGCTGCTTTGCTTTCTCCTTTGCCTAGATTGACTAGTTCTTCCCTATTCCCATCACTATCAAGCAAAGAGAGTTCTGTTTAATTGGGGAGATCACATCTTATCATCTCTTGACCTAAAGGAGCTTATGATGTCTTCCCAAGTGAACACAAGGGGTGCACTTATTTTTTGAGTAAATCCAAGATGTGGACACAGGAGCTTTCAAAGATTTGTAAGTCTGAAGATGGATTCCTGCTTCCTTTCTAGAGCACCATGAAGGACACACCTGAAGAGAGCTGTCTGTGAGGGCAGGGTAAGCACAGGGCAGCTGGCGTTTCCAGAGACTGGCATAGGAAGTGGCAAGGATGTAGGAATTCCCCATGGAATAATTTGGCCAAATAGGTGTGACAAATTAGCCAGATTCCAGTCATTTGGACGGGACTTTGTCTATGGAGGGTTCCTTGCCAGGGTACGGACTCCCCACCTAGTAGGAGATGAGGTAGACTGCAGAGATGGGAGTGGAGTTGGGGTGGAATTCCCTAGAGGTCAACCAGATATTGCTTGTGTCAAGATGGAGACTCCCACTGAGGAGTCTCCTCATAATGAGCTCCATGAAAGTGCCTGTATTTGTGTAGACATGACAGAGACACGACATGACAGAGTACAAGATGACTGGTGCAGAAGGCCAAGTTTTTCTGCTTGTTCCCATTCCTCAATTTCTCCCTCTCCTTTACCAGAAAGACCCACAAGCAGCATTTTGATGAACAGAGGGCTTGGCAATGGGGTAGAGGACCAAGGAGGAACAGCAGAGAAAGATCTTTAAACTGGACGTGAGGATGATACTTTCATTTAGACTGGCCTGGACTTCTTTATCCACTTTATCCACTTTTAAAAAGTGGATCCTGACAGTGTCTGTTTGAGATATCTTCTGGGGAGGGGTGGAAAGACTCCACAAAGCATTTTTATAGGCCGTGACAACAAAAGAACAACACATTCTTTTTTTTCTTTTGCAACCTCAATTTAGTTTCACTTCTTCAATTTGCTGTGTGTGCAAAATTTAAAAGACTATTCCATCCAAATTTTGTCTGTGCTGCAGTTACCACTGTGCAGCAGCAAACAGAAACACAGAAACATCACTGAGGATTTGCAGGTACATTTATTTAACGTCAATGGATCTGACTGGAATTCAATCCCAAAGTGTCACTGGTAGTTTGGAGCTCATATTGAGTTTGCAAGCTGGAAGTACAGAAGCAGAGTATTTGGCAGTCATTGATTGGTTACATCTCATTTCATTATTACTGACTGGCCTAAGGGAAAAATGTATCATATATGTTGCACACTAAGGCAAGTTTAAACTCTGGTCAAGCTGGAGTTATGGGAAACATACATGCTCAGGGTGGGTGCAAGCTCAGAATTATGGGAAGCGGGTGCTTGAGATAACACATGGGTTCAGTGTAAGGTCATTAAGGTAAAGGAAATACATACTTGGTGTTGATGGAAGACACACCTGCACAGAGGGGTAGCAAGTAGCAGGAACTCAAATTTAACTCTAAAAAGTTAAGTTTCCTCTTCAACTTCTCTGATTAATCAAATGCTTGGGAGTCCTTTCATGGGTTTTGGCACAGTATCTCTTTCTGAAGACCAAGAGAATGGTGAGGTTTTCAAGCATTTAAGGGGATCACTGAGACACCCAGGCCAGGAGGCCCCAGACATGTGGGCACACACACACCTTCAATGGGTGGAGTAATCAGTGAGACCAGCAGTTTGGAAGTGTCTGAAACAGCAGGAAGGAGCTAGCAGTTGGGCTCTGGAGAACTCCACCAACAGAAGACCAGTCCCAGCCCCCACATCTACAGGCCAAGATCAGCTCCACACCCAGCACAATTCCCATGGCAAACCTGGCTGGAGTACCCAACACATTTCTGGGATCTGATATCACAGAACTAAAACCAGAGATACTTTACTACTTTTATTTTCCTTTGTTTGTATGACTGATTATCCTTTTCCTGTCTGGTTGGGTTTCACCTTGTTTTGTTTCATATTTTGTGATTATTTTTGTTTTTTGTGGATTTTCTTCTTCTTTTCTCTTTTTTCTAATCTCCTTTTCTTTTTCTTTCTTCTTTCTTCCTTTTTACCATTATTTAGGTTTCTTCCATTCTTTTGCTTCCTCCTACTAATCCTCTTTCTCGTTCCTCAACTACATCTTGGATTTAAACTTTCGAGTAAGCATTGTCTCTTCCTTTTCTGATTACTCCTTTACATTCGATTTCATTCTTTCCTTCCTGTGTCCTCCAGTTTCCCAAAAGTTGGGTGATCATTCTCTGACCTCCAGCTTTGATTCTATTATATTTGACCTCATTCATCATGTTATCTTGTGCCCCCCCCATCAACATCAGGGTAAAAATAATCCACTAAGGGGAAAATCACTGCATGCAAGTAGATGGTATATGTTTGATTTTGTTATATAACTTTAGACTTTTCTCCTGTATAATCAGGTAGCAGGTTAATGGTTACCACAGCTTGTCAGTAGTTACATTGGACCTGAAACTATTGTTATTACTAACTGTACTACTTGAGTCAGGATGTCATACATGTTATAATCAATTTTTCTCCTTTGTATGGGGTCATAATCATCAGCACAGTCCAATAGCAAAGGACTGGGTGCTGAGCCAAATAGTAACATTGCATCCTTTGCAAACTGGGAAGGTAGGTCTTTGGGATAGCTATAAAGAGGGCATTCTTGAAGAACAGACATCTTCCAGGGATGCCTTAATACTAGTGATAAAGCTACCTACCATAACAAATCAACAAGTATCAACATAGAAAACAAAATAAAATAAGAAAGATAAAATAGAAAATGACAACATGCAGAAGCAAAACACAACCTCAGACCCCCAACCCATGTAGGACAAACCCAGAGAACAATAAGACAGATGAAACTGGAAGTTAAACACTGGAATTCTCTGAAATGATAGCAACAGAAGAGAAAAAAAGAAGTGGAAAAGGCTGTAGAGAAAATAATTTCTCAGGTCCAAAAAGAAATAATGCTTAAAATCAAAGATATTGGAGTAGATACAGATAAGAATAGATGAGTTTAGTTATGTAAACAATAAATGCCCAACATAGGAAGCAAATGGAATCCATGAAATAGATCCAAATAGAAATCAAAGAGATTAAAACGTTCACTGAAAGTATATGCAAAAGATTGAATGAAGTGGAGGACAGAATATCAGATCTTGAAGACAGAATTGCAACTAGTGATCATGAAAAGAAAAGTACGTTAAAACTAGCAAAAGATCGTGAAAAATCATGTTTCACCATTTCATGACAATATAGAGACCAGGAGATAATGAAGGGATATGACTAAAAACACAAAAATTATTTAAAATCCTGGAGACCCTCTCTTGAAAACTTGCTTTGAGGATTTCCAACAGCTTCTATTGTATATTTTCTGAGAGCAAAATGATAGGGTAAAAGGATCAACAAAACCATGATTTTTCATAGTATGAAAGGCAATTTTCTCTGAATTTCATCTTTTATTTGATTATAATCAAGGTCAGAGTTTTTCCCTGATGTTTCCTGCTAGTCTAGAGTAGAGCCTTTGTTTACTAAGAAAAAGCCCCAACCTTCTGGGGTTGGCCTCTCTGCCCTCCCCTTTTCATTTCCTGCTAGTGCAGGGGTCAGAGCCAGAGCTTTCAGAGCTGGGAACCCAATGGCTGCCTGCTCCAGCCCACTGTTCACTTGAGGATGGCTGGAAATGATTTCGTGACAGAGTGAGATGGGGGTCAAGGGAACTCTGATGAGTCCGCAAGGTTCATCGACATCCCAGGGAGACGGACAGACTTCTGTGGGCCTTGAAAATTCTCCAAGAGCCAGACTGGTTTATTTAGTGGTAAGAAGACTTGAGAAGGGTCAGACAACTCAGACTGGAGAAGACCATGCTAAGGTGAATAAATTGCCAAACGCAGAGGCATTTACTGAGTGTCCTGCTGAGCACAGAGTTCTGAAGAAGCTAATTGATTCTTGCGAAAGCCAGACTCCTACTGTACAAAGCTGAGATGTCACAGTGAATGGAGGCGCCCTGAGGCTGCTCCCAGCCCACTTCTAGTCTCCTCTTGACTTAAGTAGCTGGACTCTAAAACATTCTTACATCATCTGCATCCAAAGTTTTTAGGGGGAGGTGTGGGCTGGTTCCTGGGAGACATTTTTTGGTTGCTGCAACTGCGGGGTAGTGGTGGAGTACTGCCATCAGAATTCAGGGCTGCTAAGTATCCTACAGAGCACAAAACAATTCCTCAACAAGAATTACGCAGCCTAGGAGGTCAACAGAACAGAGGCTCAAAACCCTGATCTGCATGACCTGGCTGTTTAATGATTGTGTTTTATTATGCTCCAGTCCTTAGGTTTTATGGCAGCTTATTAGATTCAAGCCTGTGCAATACTTTGTTAGGCATAAGATGTATGGAGTTGTTTATGTCTCTGTTTATTCATATTTTAAGGTACTAAATGAACATTTTAAACTGACTAAGATACGTG
Source organism: Dolichotis patagonum (assembly GCA_004027295.1). Taxonomy (NCBI): domain Eukaryota; kingdom Metazoa; phylum Chordata; class Mammalia; order Rodentia; family Caviidae; genus Dolichotis; species Dolichotis patagonum. The sequence goes on along the minus strand of PVJX010001417.1, from coordinate 20,018 downwards.
CAGAGCAGTGTAATTTTCTTAATTATCTCTCAAATTCAGTGAGGGCAAGAAGTTTTGTACAGCAGAGAGCAGAAGGAACACTCCAGTTCATGCATATTATCCTACTGACTGGGTGTGGGTGCATTCTGAGGCACCTTGGGGAAGGCTTTGTGTCTGGGCTTCCTCCTTGGATGTGAGGCAGCGGGTTTGTGCCTAGTGCTTTTTGGGCACTGAAATTCATCCTGTAAGAACTGCTAGCAGGGAAACTCATTCCTACTTCCTCCTCTCACTTACTAAAACACATCCTCAGAGTCCCATTTTCTACTGCAAGAGGTTTTTACTCTAATTTAAATAAGATCATTTATTTCAAGCTTTTATTTATGTCAAGATGCTTCCATTTTGCCCAAAGACCATCTTCTTGGAGCTTTTTGCAATTATCCTACTGGCTGGGTGTGGGTGCCTTTACATATGATGGGTATGCTCACAGGTGACCTCAAGGATACATCCCACGATCCCCAGTGCATGCCTGAAACCAAGGAGAGTAACAAATCTTATGTATGCTATGGAATTTCCCATACACATATAGCTTATAACTATAAATAAAGTTTAATTTATCCATTAAGCACAGGAAGAGATTAACAGTATTAAAATACAACAATAACAATTAATGAATATGACCTATTTCTTAAAAGTGTCAAGAGAAATATTAATATTTCCCAACTTGGTTGACTGCAAGTAACCAAAACCTTAGGAAAGTAAAACTGTGAATAAAAGGGGACCGCTGCATTTTCTGGCTGCTCTGCTTTTTATGACTTTTTTACCCTAAAACTGTGTCTTTACTCTCAGCAGACCGCTTTATTGTGTATGGGAACCATGTGAATTAATCATCACACTTTTTGGGGTGTGGAGCTCCTGATGAATATCCCCAAGTGCCTTCCTAGTTATCTCTATGCTGCAGCATCACCAGCCTCCACACAGTTTCTTAGTGAAAAATAAATGTCAAGATGAAATTGTCTTCTTGTATTCAGAAACGTAGTGGCAATGCTCTCAAACTTTGTAAAGACAACACAAAACTAAAACATCAGTGATGTTGACATGCGTAATCTAATTTTAATTAACTTTGTAAATTCAAATTTAACAGTTCCACAAAATTAGTTTATTGGTATCTAATTATCAATTTATCAGTTTGAAGAAACAGGTTAGACCAGTATTTTATGTTCTCCATTTTGTCTCGTCTTCCCCTTTAAAAAAGTTTCTAAAGACTCAAATGAAATATTCATAACTGATCCCCAGCAAGTTTTGAAATATCCACCAAAGTAGCTGAAGATTTCCTGCTAACTGCAAGTATGATGTTTGGCAAGCCATTTAAATGCTCCCAAGCTCATCTCTCATGTATAAAACAGAGAGCTGACCATCATTTCTAAGGTATTTTGTAGCTCTCAGTTTTGATACCTTAAGACAGTAAGTCCCAACCTCAGGTGCACAGAGAACCATGAGTATGTTTCAAATCTCATGATGCTTAGAGCAAATACATCTGAATCTCTAAGAGGAGAGGGGTAGACGAAGTAGCAGTCTTTCTTAAAGCTCCTTGGGAAACTGCAGTGCTTAGCCTCATTTAAATAGTGTTCACCCCTACTTACCATAAACTAAAATTCCTGAAACAAGAACTTTCTGAATCTTTCAAAAATGGTCCAATATCAGAAAGAATATTTTATATTGTACCCAAGTATATGCTCATGAACATAATTTAATATTTTAGTAAAATAATTTTGTGGAAGATAATGTCAAATTTTATAAAAAATTCATATGTACTCTGATATCTTCCTTCTATACTATGTAATTGTTTTATGTGATACATACGGATATATCTATATATGTCTTTATATACTTAATTTCAGCACCCACAGATTAAGAAACACTGCTCTAGTCACAAGCTAGGTCCTACCATCTGGCCACTAGATGGAGACCTCACATTTAAAGAACTGAAAGAGCCATTCTAGATTCTGATCTCTATAAGAAATTAGAACTGAATATGTATATGATTAAATATTAACTTTACATCTGCATGAAAAGTTATTTTATAAGAAAAGGAGCATGGCATTTGGAAAATGATACTTATAAGAATAACAACAATGAAGAAGCATGAGACACTGTTGGGTGCCTGAGCTGACTGCATCATACCTGACAAGGTGGGTATTACATCTGTTTCCAGGTGGGGCCACAGACCCAGAGAGGGTAGGCAGCATGAGAAGTACTCAGTACCTGGCAACTGTTGTCACTGTGCAGCCAGCAGAGGGGAGGGATGGATTTAAAATCTAATCACCAAGTATCACTGAGGCAGAAGCAGAATTTAAGACCACTACTTCGAGCTATGCTAAAATATAAAAGGCTTAGGGGTCTTACATGAATACATGTTAAGTCTGAACAAAGTGGAAATCCATTGGAATTTTTCTCTTTCCCATGAATTTAGGCGTCAAAGTGCAAACATTTAAGGAAAAAAAAAATAACAGGAGGGACAAGTAGGGTAGCCTGAGGCTGGGGCCCTGATAAGAACAGTCTGGTTTCATGGGAAATACAAGGATCCCATTGAAGGCTTCAAGGAAGGAAGGCCATGGTAGGGCTTCCACAGGGCCAACCTCACTTTGCTCCCTCTGTGGTTAAATGCCACCTTCAGAGATGCCTGTCTTGATCATCTGTAATACTATTACACCCTCCTTCCCCTGCATAGGTTTGTTTTTTCATCAGTGTTTTTCATTAGCAAACATTTAGTCATACACTCTTATTTATTGACTCAGACTCTTTGCAAATAGATGTAGATTCTATAACAGAATTTAGCAAGTCACTAGTTCATATTGGAGGAAGTGGGTGTTATGTGTCATGGGCAGAGAGTTTCTGCTTCAGATGATGCAATCATTTTTGAAATACTTGGTGGTGATGGTGGCACATCATTGTGAATGAGATTAACATCACTTAATTGTACAATGACAAAATAACAGTTTTATATCATCTCATATCAATTATCACAATACAAATGGCAGAATGTTCTAAAAAAAGGTCAGTGATCAGTCCAAACCTGCAAAGCAACTTAAAAACAAACAAACAAAAGAACCAGTCATCTCTTGCTGGGTGTTTGTTGTCTACCAAACACTTTACATTCAGTAAGTGAATCCTAACAGCAATCCATAAGGAAGAAAATATTATTGGTATCATTTACAGAGAAGGACAATAAAGTTCTTTTAGCAACTTGCCCAAGGTTATTGAACTGGTAAGTTGCAGAAGCAGAATTTGAACCTGACACTTTAATTTACTAAGTATTAGCTGTGAAACAAGTATTTCAAAGTGGTCACTCTGGCAGCTGCCTACGGAAAAACTACAAGGGATGAGCGGATCTGTGGGGAATTGAAGGTGAAAGACGGTGAGGAGGCTGGAGATGTAAGTAAACAGATGGTTTATATAAATTTAAGAGAGAAAACAGGACGAGATGATGAATCCATTTTGAGTTATCAGAGATGAGGGTTCCATTTACTATCCGTGTAAATGGTTCCGTGTACTATCCATGATGGTAGCCGTTAGATCCCTATGGCTACTAGGCACTCAACACGTGGCAGGCAGGAGATGAGAGGATATTGTTGAATGTAACATACACTGTAGATTTCAAAGACTTAGTATACAAAAGGCAAAGTACCTCAATTTTTATGTTGATGTAGAAATGTGATTTTTGTGGGTTGAACAAGGTACAGTATTAAATTAATTCCATCTGTTTTTACTTTTTACCTCTAGAAAGTAGTAAGATGTATCTGTATGGTTCATGTTATATCTTGGTCAGATAGTGCTGATGTATAGTGTACTGGCTTCTTACTTAAATAATACAGTTATTGACAGGCTAATATTTACTTAATGGGAAAAAATAGATGGATAAGGAAAAGATCGGTATAAGGACAAAAATTAAAAAAAGAATTGTACTCGGGACATACAAAGTCTGAGATATCTGTGAAACACCCAAGCTGAGATGAGGCGCTCAAAGCAGAGGTCAAGTTGATACAACACATTTTCATGGTATTAGTATGACACTGAGGGTTTCACATAGGGCAGTGGTGGTGCACCTGTGGCATGCATGCTGCAGTGGGCTGTTCATATTATTGAAAGCTCTAAAAGATTCACATTCACTGGCACAGAAGAATCCTCTGAGAAGCCTATATTTAGGGAGAATAAACATCAGGACCAAACTGTGGGACACACCCGTATTAAGATATAGGCCAGATATTTCAGAAAGTACATTACATTTATTTGTTCAATTTGCTAGCTAGGAAAAAATCCTTATAAACTTACTACATTTTCATGTTAATATATTTTTCTTAGAATTCATGTTTTTAGTTTTTTTGGTGCACTGCAGTTAATTTTAATGCACCTTTAGGATTGCTTTTTTGTTCTTCTAGACAACATTAGCACAGTTAAGCTGCAGAAATCCCTGGAAAGCTTTCTTTATACAGAAATAACAAAACTCAGTACAATGAACAAGTATCGTAGATAAATCTCACAAATCCCTAAATATCCAACATCAAGGGAAAAAATAAAGCCTGTCTTGAGCTTTCATGTGGCAACATCTCCATGGCAACCTCCGTGGTGGGGCAAGGCTCTGAGGGAGATGTGTGTTTTTAGATCGTTTAAAAACTTTACTTAAACCCCGAACTATTGCCTTAAAGAACTCAGCTTGGGCCTACACTGAATGGTGATGCCGTTGAGAACTCTAACTCTGGGTTCAGGTATGTCTGGGTTACTGAGTTCCCTAAGGTTCTGGCATGCTGTGGACACTTAACTGTCATCATTATTATTGTTGCTATTGTTAGTAACAATAGAAATCCGGGTGTGGTGGCATGTGCCTGTAATCCCAGAACTTAGCAGCTGAGGTAGGAGGGTGACCATGAGTTTGAGGCCAGCCTGGGCTACATGGTGAGTCCAAGGCCAGCCTACTGAAGACAGCATGTCTCAAAAAGCAGATCAAAAAAATGAATAATAACAGAAACTTCTCCCCATACCCATGTCCACTGGTTTCTATATTTTAGGTCTGTGCGTATCACAGTAACATTTTGTCAAGCCCCTGTTTTTGTTTCCTATGCTTGTCCTCATGATGTAGGTTATGGTTTGTTAGTGTGTACGACTCACTTAGTACTAAGGTGAGATACTTTTTTTATTTTTGGTACATGTTTTTAGTATATTACTGTTTATTTGCATAGTACAGTATGATTACACTCATCATGTGGAGTTGGTATACATACATGGCAATTTTCAATTCTTTTTTTAACCTTTCCCCTAATCCCCTCCCTGAAGCTTATATAATATCATATATATGTATCATATGATATATATAGTCACATTCCTCATAGGGACTTGGTACATACACACACTTCTTCATAATTACCACCCCCCCATTTTATAATCTCTTTTTCTTCCCGTCTTTTTCTATCTTTTTATTTCCTTCCCATATGCCAAAGATCCATCTTGCTCTTTTCTACTCCCCATTCTTTGTTTTGGGAGTTTTCTTTCTGCTCCCGAGTTTTAGATGTGAAAGACCCTTATTGAAGTAATACAGGACTTCTGGTTTCTCACTCTTTAAGGCTTTGAGAGATGGAGCTGACACTCTATTTTTGGTATCTACCTGCTGACAGACAGGGCACATTCTGTTCTATTCCTCAGAGCAGCAAATTTCATAGACAGGATATTTTGCAGGATGCCCGGGGCTGTCCAGCTAGGGACAGGTAAGTGACAGTTGTGAGCTTATAGTAAATTCACTGGCTTGAAGAGTTATAAAGTAAACACCTTTCCATAGAAAAGGGGAGTTTAACTGTCACTGTCTGACTCCTATGTTTGCCTCTCTGGTTCAAACCTTAAACAGGGAAACAGTGATGTTATTCACTGGGCCTCTTACATTCCTGGTACCTAGTACATTCAGCAGGGAACTTGGAATGCAGGTGTTTAGTGTGCCCTCAAGGTTGTGGATTTTCACTTCGGTCGGTGACAGGTATCTACACCATGCTATGTACTTCGATCTTACTATTGGATCTGACTGGTGAGGCTGAGGAGGCTGTGGGATGGCAAGCATGTGTCCTGTGGGATTCTCACTCTCACTGTGGAAGGTTTTTAGTGAATAGCCATTTTTATACAGGCAAGATGTAAGTGGGGCAGTAGTTGTGAGCCTTGGAAGATAGAATTGAGGCTAACACTTTTAGACAGCAGAGCCCAGTGACTTTTTCTCACGGTTTCTCAGCTTTGCCTACTAGTTAGGGCTTGTGCGAGCAGCTTTCCTGAGCTCCATGTGCGCTGTAGAATGCCAACAGGGTCTAGCTTTTTAAAGCTAGAACTAATGCCAGGCTGATGGTGGTAGCATTGTCTTGGCTGCCTCAGAATGCATGAATTACATTCAGCGGCAAAAGAGAGATTACTATGACTGATTTATGGTAATTATGTAGCTTACCAAAAGCTCTCAAGAGTCACCCATGAAAGGTTATATGTTAAATATATGTATAATAAATTGAGTATGTCATCTTGGGTTGAGGTAGACAACAATTCAATAAAACTATTACAAACCTAAGGGTCTATCACTAAGTGTCAGAGAATGAAGGAAGAACTCAAGGAGTGTGAAAAATATGCTTCAGTTGAACAATCATATTAGGAGCAGGGGAAGACTGAAAAGAACATGAAGAGGGCAAACTTAATGAAAGCTAAAGGAAAGAGATATCTGTGTGGTATGTGGACAACTCAGAAGACAGGCAAGATAGATATGAAAACTTTGAAGGTCACCGGAGACAGCAGTTAAACAGAGAGATGTGCTTAAGTCTATTTGTTCTTAAATATGGCATCAAAAAATTACAGGGTCTTTAAATTGTTATTACATCAGAAAGGGTGAGGCAGAACGTAAAATCTCAGAAAACCCGGAATTGCTCCTTTGAGGGCTCTGGGACTCAGAAAAGTTTTCAGCATTTATAAAAACTTTCCAGAATCCACAGTAAGAGTCCTTGGGGCCCCAAGTTCTGATCCCTGGATTAGTATACAAAGCACTCCAGCTATAAAAGTGGACATATTTGACGTGAAAAGACTCAGCAAGCCACACAAAATCCTTAAACAATTCCTAGGAGAGCTTACAAGTGATAGAGCTATCACAGGTGCCACACAGACACTTACACCTCTAGAGATCTGAGAAATCTAAGAGATAACAACTCTAAGAGACGGCAGTGACAAGATGAGATATATTACATGAGAAAGGACAACAATGAGAGAGTCTAAGCTTAAGTTGCACACTTGTCTGATAGGAGAATATGACTCAGGTGAATTCTGCTGAGAGAGAGATGCATCCTATCTGTGAAGCTGTTTCTGTCATATCAAGAACTGAGTATTTCTCATAACCGAAGACAAAAATGATTAAATATACAAAGATATTCTAGAAAACTAATTATTTGAGTTATAAATTGAAGGGGAAAAAGAAGACCTCAAATTTAGTTAACATGGCCAGTCCCATATGCATCAGTAGAGGAAAGAAACCAAGTCATGAACTGGATTAAGCTGTTAGAAATGGTCCCCAAGCATTCCTAAAAGACGTGACTATAGAGAAGGATTTCACATAGACATGGTCCTTGGAGTTCAGCAGTCACAAGCTGAGGGAAGGCAGTCTTGAGGTAAGGGGAGAATGTGGTCAGAAATGTAGCTCTGGGGAGGCTCCCAAGACAGCAATAGCGTTTTCAACTCAGGAGCCATTCTCCAGTTGGAACAAATTTTTGATTCAGTGAAAATCTTTCCACAACGTAGCATTGAAGTGCCACAAACACTCTAGGGGGAAAAGAGGATGACGAGGTATGAATATCCTTGCTGGAAAAAAAAATGTGTCTCACAAAAGTGAGAGAATTCTCAACTTCAATCATTTTGAAATTTGACTAAACTATTCGTTACTTTCTTTGAAACAATTAAACTCCACTTTCTCCCTGTGTAAAAATGGGAAGAGATTTATATTCAAATGTATGTTTATAGTGTTAGCATTTCATTATTGCAATAGAGTCTGTCATTTAATCTCATTGTAGAACCTCTCCGAAAGGCTGTTGGGCAGTGTGGCTACACATGATCTTGGGTGGGAAACAGAACATAGATTGAACTTCAGATTGAGTCACAGAGCAGGCTTGATAATAGTAATTGTAAATTTCCATCCCATTTGGAGCTTTCTGGGGACAAAGTGAACGCTGTCAGGCTATGGCTCGGGAGGATACTAAACAAGCGGTAGTTGGTTCTGTGGGCATGGTCTCATGAAATTGAAGGGAGCCCTGCCTGGCACATGTCAATTTCCTGTTCTGAGTAGGGCAGTCACCTACTAGGATGACTTGCAGGCTCAATGGCTGAACCTGGTGAAATTGAGAGAACACATCCTGGGATGTTAAATGGGATTCTTGCATTCTGCTTGTGTATTTTTGTTTGGAGGAACATGGTTACAGCAACTGTCCTGGCTTCTCCTCAGCCACATTCATTTCATCTAGGGAAGAAGGAGTCATTTATCCATTCAGTCTCTCTCTACCTCTGTTTTCTTTCTCTGTTCTGTTTTTCTCTCTCTCTCCTGTCTCTTTTTCTGTCTGTCTCTTTCTCCTCTGCCTGCCCACAGAAAGTGCCCACAGAAAGTGCTCATTCAGCTCACACACTTCACAGGGCACCTTATAGGGCTGAGGTATCAGGAATGGCCAACGGGCACATCATTCTCTTTCTTGAAAGATTTAATACTCTTGCTTGAAGTTGGACCTACGGCATTTTCTCCAAAAGCTTCATCATAAGAAGGTGACATTTTAATCTCCATCTACCAGTACCTGCAGCTACCTCTTCGCTGATTCTGAACCTAAGCAGGGAAAAGAAGGATATTTACTGGCCTGCGAAGCCCCTAATGATTGCGCTGCATCCAGACCTGGGGAAATGTCTATCTGATCTAATTGTCAGAACGGATGCAGAATGTTGATGTAAGTCCTGAATTCCACCTTCCTGGGCTCACATTGTAGCTCCATCATTTACTGGTTATGCACTTGAGAGAAATTAAAAAAAAAAACTCCCAAAATATCATTAGTAAATTGGGAATAATATAGCACCTACCTTATAAAAGTTTTAGTGAAATGAGATGAAATAATATAAACTTTTAATAAAGCCTGCTTTTTGGGTCTCCTGTTCATGGTTCTTTTTTCTTTCCCCTAGTACTTGTGACTGAATGCAGGACCTTCACAATGGGCTACTTCCCCAGCCCTTTTTATTTTTAAGATCGGGTCTCCCTAAGTCACTAGATTGTCCAGGTTAGGCTCAAACTTGCCGTCCTCCTGCTTCATCTCTCAAGAGTGTTGGGATTACCGGTAGGCATGAGTATACCTGGCCCTACTGTTTCCTAGCATACAGGTTTTAGTAATAATAATCATATCCAGTGCTTACTTAATGCATATGATGAGTAACACCGTATGTTAAGCAACTGAAACACAGAAGCTCATTGAACTTCATAAAATCAGTGTAGGGGGTACTAATTTCCCAATTTTGTAAGAGGAATAAATTAAGCTGAAAGAGGTTTAATATTTTATCGAGGGCTACACTTTACAAGAACAGTACAAGAGAAACTGAACTCTATCAGCTTAATTTCAGAGCCCATACACTTAAATACCATTTAGTTTTCCCCAAATGGCACCTATTACTTACTGATCACCTTTTATGTACCTGGCATATATTAGGGGCTTTGTTTAATAAATCTGTCCAATTTTATGTAGCTTAAGGGTAGAAACTTTAAACTGATGTGGCTTTCAATTCCAACTCTACAGTTTTCTAGTGCAGCCACCTTGGAAAATTCAGCTATCTCTTTGAGCCTCAATTTTTCATCTATAAAGTGGGATAATAATACTTGCACTGCACGGATTTGTCATAAGGGTTTAGTGAGAGAGTACTTAGGTCCTGGGCCTCTGAAAGCAATTAATGAAATATATCAACTTTTACTACTGTTTTATGGACAAGTAGCAGATTAAAACTCAATCAGCTCACAAGTGGCACAGCCAAGATGAAATCCTGTTTTATCAAACTAAAAGAACTTACTTTCCCTCAGCTAATGTTTCTGGTAATACTGGCCTCTCCAGTGCTACTCTTCCTCCAGTACTACTCAGTTACTGGGACGAACAAATCTATTCTTTACTACTTTGAAAGACATCTTGGGGCAAAGCAATCGATTCTTAGTTGTGTTCCACGGAACTTCTTTATGGCTTCTGGGAGAGGATCAGAAACAAGTGCACGTGGGAGGGAAGACGGCAAGCCCTATGCACCCGGCTTCACTGGCACAGTTCTGCCTTTGTATCACACAGAGAATATACAAGATTTTATTTAATGAAAGTGTTCCTTGGCAAAATGAAATCAAACAAAACTTCCCTTGAGAGCCCCAGGCTTGTAGTCAGGAAGCCTTCAGCTGAGATCACTTCACCACTGACTAATGTATAGCTTTGGCAAATGCAACACATGCATTAAGGTATTACTTCACCATTTATTTATGTGATTTTGCTGCATGGTTCTGCCTCATGTTACCCAAATGAACAAACAGAATAACAAACCCTTAATGTCTCCTGGAAATATTAAGATGCTCAAGTATTAAAATCTATGAAATATGCTTTATAAACCACAAAAGCATGCAACAAATGAATGGACCTTGAAATTAGACTGTCAGGGTTCTGGCTTCTGTGCTTACTGCATGACCCTGACAAGTTCTTCAACCTCTCTGTGCCTTGGTTTGCCTGATGGAATGGAGATTACAGTATTATCCTCATCATGCTGTTAGATGATGTCAGGAGAGTGGGGACCGCTTGATGTCATCAGTGGCTTTATAAGAGGAAGAGAGTCTTGAGCTGATACACATTTGCTCTGCTTGTCCTACGGTGCCCTCTTCCATATTACAAATCAGCAGGTCCTGGGCAGTCCTGAGCAGATGCCACTGACGTCCCTTGGGCTTTGCCATGTCCAGAACTATGAGCTAAACTCATTTTTATTCTTTGTACGTTCCTTGGTCTCAGGTATTTTGTTATAGGTAGTAACAAAAGTGGACTTAGAGTACTAATTTGTTTAGAACACATGAACACTGCTGTGTTAAAATTTGTTGTATTTATTCTTACGCTTAAAACTGACTGGCCTGTGAAAAGCCTGTAGAATAGCCGAGAAACACTGGCCTTCCTTCTCTGCACCTTAAACACAGCCAAAACATGGGCATATTGGTGGACCCTGGCCTACGGTTTTCCAGTGAATGATGCAGACAAGTAGAAGGAAAGTATTTTTCTGGAAGGTGAGATGGAATAGAAAGCCCAGAGGAGATCAAATTATCACGCAGTTGCCAAATTTCATCTTTCCTTTATACAGTTAACCTGAAAGCAGGGCTATAAAATATGAACTGAAATAGCTAAGATGGGATCGGCAGCTTTCTAACCTCAAAATAAGTAAAATCAAAGTATCAGTCTTACTGCTCTAATTATAAAGCTACAAACAAATTTGCTTTCCAAGCAGCTGTGAAACACAAGTCCTTGTGAATGTCAGCAAAATGCCCAATTCTTTAAAGTCTTCAATTTTAAAAGAAATCAGTTGTTGAGCCCAGCATTACAGAGAAAGCAGTTTTTTATTTTTATTATTTATAAAATTACATGTAGAGAGGACACATGGGGGATGTACTGAAATAAGAACTTCTGTAAGAGTCACTAAATTATGAGTTCCTCTGACTCAAAGGTCACTTGAAAAAAAAATCCAAGGAAATAAAACAAAATACAAGAGTCAGAACAAAGGTAACTGCATAACAGGTCAAGAAATTGTCCTAAGATTCTGGCAAAATCTGGTTAGAATTTGGCTACCCTGGGGCAGAGGAAAAAAAGAGTTCCCTTCTGAGGTCCTTGAAACTGTGGATCCAGGTTGAAAAGGAGCAGCAACCACACAGCCCAATCTATGCTCACGTTATCAGCAATGGCCTCACTAACACCGTATTGTGATTGGGGCAGGTGTAATTTTTTGGGGGAAGGTGAAAGTTTAGATAACAAAATTGAATTACTGCAGAGACTGCAGCCCATGCCCTATGTCCACGGCAGCCCAGGTCCACCTGAGGCAGATGAGCTGATGAAGCGAGGGGGTTTCCAGTACGAGGCCACCTACAAGTGAGTGAACCCCCACAAGCTGAGTCCGGGCGCCTGCACTCCTCCTCTGCCTCCCAGTGCCGAGAGGATCCTGGGACCGCAGGCTCGGCCACCATCCCTGCCCCTCACCAACCACCACTGCGCCGGCCACAGCCACATTGCTCCTGCACCACCGCCACTCGCCTCCCCGTTCCACCCCAGTTGAAGGAGGAGGGGGCATGGCCCAGCCAGTTAGGGACAGGGGAGGAGCTTCAGGAAGCTCCTCTGTGCTGGGACCCCCCAACTTTCCCAGTCCCCAGCTGAGAGGACCTCAGCCAGGCCACCAACTGCACTCCAAGACGCCACCTCCCCGCCTGCCATTAAACCTCGAACATCCAGAACAAAAACAAAAAACCAAAAAACCAAAAAACCTTACACTTGTCCATTGAGATATCTGGTGCTTAAGTCCTATATTTCAGTTGAGACATCATTCTAGAAAAGCATAATGATAGGATGCTTGAAATCCCCCAAAGTCACTATGATTCACATGTTTTGAAATGTTTGTTAACAGAACTGTGGTATAAACATAGGCCCATGAGTTAGGGAGGGTGGACTGGGGTACAGGAAGGAGAGAGAGCCATAGAATATGTATTTTCTTAGTCATTGTAACACAACTAGACCTTCACATTTATATTTTTATTATAAAATGATGTTCTAGCCAGCCCTGGTGGTCCATGCCTATAATACCAGTACTTTGGGAGGCTGAGGCAGGAGGATCATAAAGTCAAGCTGCCTAGGTAACTTAGAGATTTAGTGAGACTCTGCCTCAAAATGTGAAGGTCCTGGGTTTAATCTCCAGTACTAAAACAAGAAAATTATAACCTAAAATATTTTATTTTTATCCTAAAAGAATCTTTTTTACTGCTGGGCTTTTACAACTTTGGCTTGACAGTGAAAATAACTGTTTAAACAGCTTATATTTCAGGTCTTTGTAAAGCCTTTAGTGAATTTTTTTTTGTGCATTACTACACAAAAAACTGGGATATATTTTTGAAAATATTTCTCTTCCCTTTCAGTGGAAAGAGGAGGATGACAGGGTGGGAGCCCTTTACCATTTGCCAAAGCTCGTGCTGTGGCTGCTCCTTTTCTGCTCATCAAATGACACCGTAGTTGAGGTGGTCAGTACTCCTGCACCCGTCCTCAAGCCTGCCCGTGTGACACTGGCTTTTGCATCCTAAGGAACGTGCTTTGTAATCTAAAGGCTGCCTTTAAAAACCTAAATTTGAGTATCTCTATTTTTAAAAATTTGAAGTAAGAAAATAGGTAAAATTCACCAACAGGAAAATGACATAATGTTGTAGAGGCTAGCTACACAGAATCTCATTTCATATCACAAAATGCCTTTTGGAAGTGGAGTAATTTTACATTAAGCCCAGGAGAGTGGAGAAGGTAGTCTGAATACATACTGAGCTTTCATCTAGGCACTGGAGACAGAGGACGGATAACCACCCTCCTGAGAATTCATCTCTATTATGGGAGTTCATAGAGAACTCTATTCTCAGTCTAAGGAGAGCCCAGTAAGCAACAGGAAATCAAGGAGCAATGTTTAAAATATTCAATATTTGGAGGCCCTATTTGCACACTAACCACTTTGCAGGTATCTTCATTTAGTACTGACAATAAACTAAAGAAGTATTATGACATCCTTATTTAGATATAAGGAAACTGAGGCTCACGGAGATCTGGTTTATGGGAATCAGGATTAACCTAGATTTCTGTGAATAGTTTTCCATGCCACTCTTCTTGTGAGAACAATATAACATTTTTTCTACTTCTATAAAGTTCAACATATTCGTCTTGCTCCAGAGTCTTTAACAACAACAAAATTGTGTTCTTAACCATTAGCCCTGCTGTTTTCTCTGAGGCAGGAATTAATAGATAAATTAGGAAAGAAATTTTAATAGCTAGTAGATGTATGAAAACCTTGCAGATAGCCAAAGACGTGAAATAAGATACCCATTTTTCACTTATCAACTTTTCAAAAGTATTAAATAATGATACTATTAAAGCTGCTGAGTTTACTATGAAACAGGTATTTTTACTTTTTCTAGGCAAGAACACAAATTGCAAAATATTTTTGGAAAACAGACATAAAAATCAAAATCAAGATTGGTGCACAAATCCTTAAACTTTTGACCTAGTAATTTTGCATTTCAGGATTCATCTTCAAGATCTCAGAATTCAATCTCAGAATTCAATCCTCAGGATGGGTTGAAGAGAGGGTAATGGGAAAAAAATTAAGATGTATTATGTACAGGTACAAGTTTCCAATGATGAATGTGTAACACATTTCTTACATGTGACAAACAAGGAGCAATAATAAAAGGGGAAAAATTAGGCAATTTAAATTTATATGAAAATATTAAACCTATTATTTATGCTAAACAATAAGCAATCACCTATGTGTTTCCAAATAAGGCCATGTTTAGCATATGTAACAGTTGATTCATATGCTAGAACATTGCACAATTATGTACATCATAATTTCAAACCATTATATATAACCTGATAATATAACACTGGAGAAAAGTTTTCTATAGAAAGTTTAACATAATAGTTTAGGGAGTAAATCTTGGAATGAAATACCTAGGTTTATAGCTCACTTATGTGGCCACTTGCTGGGTAACCTTGAGCAGGTAACTTAATCTTTCTATGAATCAGCCTCATCACATTGGCAATGGGGAGTAAAACAGGAATACTTAGGGCATCATATTCTTTACAAGATTGTGAAAACATACAGATGAGCACTTGGCACTGGGACTGACTCATGTTTAAAATATAAGCTAAAATATTAATGGTGATCATGTCTTGTAGGTGAGATTATATGTATATATGCTTTCTTCTCTGTCATCTGCAATTGCCTTTTAAAAAAATAAGCATTAATAGTACAGTAAGCGTGCCAATAGTAATCACAGAGTTGGACATTAACATGTGATATCCTTGAACTGCTGAGAGAATTCTGCAAGATTTACAGAATTTATCCATAGGTCCGGAATATTATTAAATTCCTTTTTAAAGATTAACATCAGTTAAGATTAGCATATTTTTGTTACTGACTTACTTACTGATTGACTTTTTCTGAGATGGGGTCTCACTAAATTGCCTAGACTGTTCTCAAATTCCTGAGCTCCAGCAGTCCTCTTCTGCCTTCTGATTTCTGGGATTGAAGGCCGTGTCATCACACTAATGGGAATATTTCCTTTGAAGGATTTGAAGAATACACAAGGAAAAGTACCTTGCCTACTTTGTGAAATTGAAAGGAAGCTAATACTTAGAAGTTACCCAAATTTTCTTGAATCTATTTTGATGAGTAATATTTCTCAGGAAAGCATTTATATTATTCAGCTTAGAAACTTTTTCAGTGTAGGATTTTATGAAGTACTTTGTAATAATTTTTAAGTTTTCTTATTTATGACATAAATGTTTCAAATCCTATGAGTGTAAATCTCAGATACATAGCACTTAATGTTCTGTATTAGTGTCACTGTTATAATTTCTGTATCTACGGCTGGATAATATATTTTTAATTACTAATTTTGCTTCCATGGTTTTCCCCTATTTTGTTATTCAAAGATGTTTACATTGTTAGTAAAATCATTTTTCTCCTAATTACCTTTGATATTGCTCCAGATCTTTATGCTTTCTTGCCTTTGTAAAAACATCTATAAATCAATCGTTGGATTTCCATTTTCTGGCTTCTATTTTTCCCTTTTTTTCTTGATTTCTTTCTACATATGAAGAAAACATCTTATGTTTATTCTTAGTATTACCAACTTGACTTTTACTGTGTTATATCCTTTGTTTTTCTTACAATACATCCGTATCTACTGCCCCAGAACATAAGAAATCTAGGCTTTATGGCCATTGGATTTTAGGACCTATGGTAGGGGTAACCATCTTCAAACAAGAATGGAACCTTATTATCAGCATCCCATGGTCTCTAGCATGCAGCCTGTCTTGGGACTTCTTATCTTCCATAACTGCAGAAAACAGTCCTGCCGATAAATCTATTCTCATCTCTTTCACTGCTTCCCCCATTAGTTTGGACTCTCTGGAGAACCCCAATTAATGCATATGCCATTATGGTATCTATCTTTATACAATGGTCTTTCTCTTATATGAGTTTTAGTCTCAAAGAAATTGTGTGCATGTTACTGAGAAGCTGTTTTTCCTCAAGCCTTTTGTTTCACATTGCACCTGGTTTTCAGATCTGTTACTTTCAAAATGCATATTTTAACCTGTAAAATGTTTCCCAAAAGTTTTAGATACAAACTGATGCTTGGATTGCTCTTTTGTTCTGGTATCTGTCTATTTAGGTGTTGGGCAGCTCTTTTCCATCTGTTGCAGGGGGCCAAATCCACGCTGTTGCTCCTAGGTCAGAAACCATAGTCTAAACAGAGACTTAGGAGGCTGAGCTGGATATTTCATCCACTGCTGCTGTTAATTCTCTAAATTTCTTTAGCGATGGGACATGTGAATATTCAGAATTTTCAGAATACAGTGCTATAAAAGTATTCCCAGCCAGCAACTGTTCATTAGGAACGTTCAAGCCAACTTACAGAAGTAACCAAACCTTTATTATTTATGTTCCTTGTTTATGGTGAACTGCGATCCTTAACTTTACTGACTGAGCTTTGACAATCCTTTAAGAAAACTGTGTGCACACATCAATGGACAGCTGCTCAGTGTACTTCATGCCACTGAACAGCATGGATGTTGAGACAAAAGGTAGATAGTACAGTCAAAAGGAAGCATTCCCCATCAAATGCTGGAGGAAATGTTTGGAGACATCAAACTGTCAAGACCATGAACCTTACAGTCAGTCTAGCTTCAAATCCCAGGTGTGTACCTGTGTCCTTACTATAAAATGGGTACAGAATAGCAGCACTTACATATTATTAATGCTGTTATGAGGTTTCATAAATTACTACATATAAAATGCAGAATAGTGCCTAGCACATAAATAATGTCAAGTAAGTGCTTGCTATTATCATGATTTATTGTACACAGTTTATGAATCTTAATTTAATTCACGTCTTATAACTAGATCAATTTCTTCCTTGACTGAGTCTTGGTTTTAGCACTGCAAATTTTGTCTTGTATCATCACAGTTTGATATGAATACAGGAGAGACTACTGTGAATAGATCAATCAGAGAGCATTTTACAATGTAAGTCTGTATCTTTTAATTCACTTCTTCCCCTAGGACTCGAGGGATGATGGCTCTTACAGGAGAGAAAGGAAGGTGAACTAATTGTTCTTAGAAATGAACTGAGCTTTCCTTCTGCACAGCACATTGGTATACTGGTGTGCTTTACGATAGGTGGCACCAGATTTAGGAAGGAACAAAAGTATGAATCGGAACTCGGGGAAAGATGGAAGTCAGGAATGCTATTTTTTGACTTCGATATGTAATAGATGATTGCTACCAAATAGATGAATTACTAGTAGGTCTCTAGGCTCCCAAGAGAATTTATGACTCATTGATTAACAGAACCCTGTAGTTAAAATAAGTACATCTTAATTCAGAGAAAACAAATACTGCATGAAGTTAAATTGAAAAGCAATGCGATGAAGTAGTACCTATATAAATTCAGCCCTAGGGTATAGGTCCATGTCCCAGATTGTCCTTTACCAGCCATGTGTCCTGAAAAGAGTCAGGAAGCCTCTTTCCACCTCAGTTACCTAATATGTATAATGGTTATAACAATAGTAACTTCCTCGTGAATCACTGAGAAGACTAGATGAATTAATCCACATAAAGTACTTATCATACAGCCTGAGTAAATGTTCTACCAGTGTGTGTTTATACAAATCCTTAAATCTCAGAATGTGAGAAGCTAGACATTTTTAAGTACAGTGAAGTAGAGATGATACATTAATTAAAGTGAGATACTAGTAAAAAGCTTTTTAAATTAACAAGTATCCAGAGAAACTTACTTTAATTTAATCTAACAATGATTTGGAGATTTCATACTAGCATGTTTTCAATATAGAAGAATGATACTATTAATTAATGGCCTTACTAAAATATATTGTATTTCAAAAGAAGAAATGACTTTTTGACTCTTTAAAATTTACCTTCACACACTTTCTGAATGTTGTTACCATGAATACAGCTCTGCTTCCCTGTAAAAGGAAATTGTTGAAGGGTAAACTTAGATATACACTGAATACATATTTTAACATTTTCTCCAGAGGAATAAAAATGCAGAAGACATTAAATTGCTTTGTGATGTCAAAAGGCAGAACTGGGTGAAACACTTGGTATCCTTGAGTCAACATGAGCCCCCTGGCATCACAGATAACTACTGATTAAACAGGGTAAAGGTAGAAAAGGAAAACTTCCCGCATCCTTTATTTCCTGAGAAATTTCAAGAGATTTAATTTGAATAGCACAGAAGTCATTATCATACAACTGATAAAAGTTAACAGGAATAGCTTTCTGTTTTTCTGAACTTCATTCAACAAGTTTTGTAGTAGAACATTTTGGTCATCTATTAGAGGAAATTCAAAAAATAAAGCAAAGATGTATTTATTGATTAAAATGTAAAATTTGCTTGGGGCAAATAATTTGCTTTCTGGATTTTTCCTGCATGTTTTTAAATGTGCATGTGTGTAGGCAAGTACAGTGGTCCAGGTAGGGGTATCAGGCCCTAAGTGTGGATCCCACTTTAAATACAGGTAGAATAAAAAGCAAACACTACCTACATTTATCCTGTGGGCTTATTCATTTGAGATTATATACTTAGAAAACTAAGTAAAATTAAGGCTGGCCCAATCAATTTATAATCATAGGTTAGCCTTACTGTTCTTCCTGTCTTAAAAAAATAAGGTACAGAGATGTGTCTGGTGACTAATACAGATTATTTTTGAGCACATCTCATCTGCCACATTTTGGAAAAAGTTAAGTCCAGTACTTCACTGAGATTGTTACAATTAAGATACAATTGCTTCCCTACTGTTGGTTAATCAGGGTCACCTCTGTCTTTACAACTGATTGAAGTTGGAGACCAATTAATATCCACTTTACAAGGACATAATTCAATGACACTCTCAAATACTTATTCAGCTGTGTTTTCAAAGGCTGGGTAAAAATTCACAAGCCTGGCACCATTGTTGGGCAAGAAAATAATTTTATAGTTAAAGGAAAGTGCCTAGAAAAATATATTTTATGTTTAAAACTGCTGGTTGTAAATGAGTATTTTATTCTAGCCCACAAAGAGTAATCTTAAGAATTTGTTTACAAACTTGTAGCACTCATTACAAACATGTTGTTATGTCAAGTAGACAGTGTGCAAATACTAAACAAAAAAGCAGATTTTTCTCTTCATCAAAAGCAAACAATTCCTTCATCACCAGGAAATCTCACAGAGACCAGCATTGCGGCCTGACTCTGTGGGACCCGAACCTAGAGGACCTGCAGAGTGGCCCGGGCTGTTTGGATTGAAAGTCTGCGCAGACCAGCATCTGGGTGCCACTGTTTGGGACTGGTAGGCCCGCCCTTCATCCGCAGGGAACTGCCCTGAGACTGGCATCTGGGCCAGGTCTGTCTGGGCCCGTAGCCCCGCCCTTCACCCCAAGGAAATCTCCCAGAGACCAGCATCGCGGCCTGACTCTTTGGGACCGGGAACCTCCCGGACCCGCAGAGAGGTCTGGGCTGTTTGGATTGGGAATATTGTGGAGACTGGCATCTTGGCCAGGTCTGTTTGGGACCGGGAACTTTGCAGAAACCAGCATTTTGGCCTGACTCTTTGGGACCTGTAGGCCCACCCTTCACTCACAGGGAACCTCCTGGAGACCTGCCTGGGACAAAGCACGGTGGCCTGGCCTGCCTGAGATTCCACAGGCTCC